>JAAVUH010000224.1:0-259736 GCA_014899045.1 Fusarium palustre
CCACTGAGCTATCGATCCTTGTGGTTCTTGAGAGTGCTGACGCTTTACAGATGCTATAGTCACCTATTGGGAGATCTAATCCATTGCCTATATTAGGTATGATTGGACTCACAGTACAGTGGTGGCTAGGAGCCAAGCTCCTTGTCTCGTGCAGCGGTGAGGCGTTGCCGGCAAACAAGTACCCTAAGAGGATACCAGAATGAACATAACAAAGAAGAAATTCTATTAAATCAAGTACGCTAAGATCTATAATACAAATGAGAAGAATGAACCAATTTTAAACCTCGATGTCGACCTCGTAGCCAGCGCCTTGGCTCTCCTGCTCCGCAATGATCTCATGTGCAATCTTCTCAGCCAATCCATAGATAGTACCCATAGGATGACCGGGGATAAGCACGGGAAACGAAGAAGCGTCTACAACACGGAGACCCTGGACGCCATATACTCTGGCCTTGGAGTCAAGAACTGCCATCTTGTCCTCCTTCTTGCCCATCTTGCAAGTGCAAGCGGCATGCCAAACAGTCATGAGAGTATCACGGAGAACAGCAAGAATCTGCTCGTCGGACTCGTGCTCCTCACCGGGGTAAACTTCCTTGAGAACGGTGTCTTTCAAGGGAGCGGACTTGGCTACTTCACGAAGACGGCGGAACAGAGCGATGGCGACTTCTTGATCGCCCTTGTCGCCGAGAAAGTTGGGGTTGATGAGAGGCGCGTCGGAAGTCGAGTTGGACTGAAGGGTGATGTTTCCACGAGAGAGGGGAGCGACGAGAGCACCGTTAAGGCTGGTGTACTTCTTGCCGTCGGTAGGTTGCTGCAGAATGGGGAACTGCCAATCTTCGGAATAGACATTAAGAGGAATGAACTCAACCTCGGGCCAGTCTTCGGGGAACTGTTCAAGATCCTTAAGAGTTGTGTTGGAGAACTTGGATCTGTACTTCTCAGGAACCTTTTCCCAGCCAAGAAGCTCGACTTGGTTCGATGTCAATGGGCCGGCTTGCTGCTGGATGTATGCGTCGAGAGCACCTTGGAAGACAGCAGGGTCGTTGATAGCCACGCTAAGAGTATCCTCGAGACCCTGCACCTCGAAAGATGGTCCAAAGAGGATATGGTCCCACAGGTTCTGGCCAACTCCAGGAACGTCTGCGACGACAGGGATATCAAATGCCTCCAAATGGTCCTTGGGGCCAACACCAGATACCATCAAGATTTGAGGAGACTGGAAAACTCCACCGCTGACAATGACTTCCTTTCGAGCCTTGAGAGTGTAATCCATACCGATAGAAGAAACCTCGACACCAGTTGCCTTCTTCTTGTCGTCGAATAGCACTTTCTTGGCGAGACTTTGGGTGTAGACCTTGAGAGTCTTGAGCTTCTCATCCCGAGCAGCTTTGACAAAGTCGTCAGATGCGCTTCGGGTAACGGTCTTGGGTCGGACGGCGGTGGTTGTGTATGAGTATCCGAGGAGGCTTCCACTGCTGAATCCATCGATACTCTTCAGTCCAAGCGAGTTGAGACCCTTTGCCACGAGAGCAGCCCACGAAGGAACATAGTTGGCGTAGCTGATTTGGATAGGACCTCCCTCGGATGAGAAAGCGGATGCGTCATAGTCGGTCTCTATAGCTTCGCCGCGCTTGTCGTTATCGGGAGGGGTGAATGTGGCAGTTTTCTGGAAGTGAGGCAATATTTGGTCCCACCTAAGGGGACACTGTCAGAGGGGTTCTTCGAATGATATGAGGGATGTGACTTACTGGTAGCTATCGTCGCCGACTTCCTCAGCCCACTTAGCCATAGTACCGTTGGTAGGTCGGTGATAGACCAGAAAGTTGAGTTGCGACGAGCCACCCAGCACCTTACCACGAGCATAGTGAATCTCACGGTCGTCCGCGGATGTCTGTGGTGTAGTGGTAAATTTCCAATCCCTCAAAGGGTTGGAGTCTAACAGGCTAGCACCACTGCCAGCTGTTACTCCACCAGGTGCTGTAGCAAGGATTGGCTTGGCAATCTCGAGAAAGCCTCCAGCTTCGACGATAGCGACACTGTAGCCAGCTTTGGCCAGTCGGTAACCAATGGTGTTTCCTGCGGTGCCTCCTCCTACGACAACGTAGTCATAGGTAGCATCGACGCCTGGGATGCCTCCCAATTCACCGAGCTTTCCAACCTTGAGTCCATCTCCAGCATATGCGGACTGGATGATATGTTGTAGTGGATTGAGAAGTGTGCTAATGAATGGAGTCTCAGGAGCAGCAGCGACACATGTCGAGAGGCCGATAGCCAGGGAGAAGGCTGAAGTGCAGCGCATTGTAGGCAGGGACCAGGATGGAAACGAATGAATGTGTTAAAGAGCGTGTCTTAAAGAGTGTGTGGGTTGCGACAAATAGAAGTGGCGACCTTTGTTCTTATGTACTCGATCTACAACAGCAGTAGCTTGTCCAAGAGATGTCAAGCATCTTCCCTGCAGTTCGAGCGTGTGAAGTAGCCCCGAAAAAGCTACAGAAACCCTCAAAGTCTCACTCAAACGTGGAATGGATCGGCAATGCCGGGGGCTACTGCCGTGCTTCGCATTGATGAGTCGTGCATGTGTCGGAAGGGTTCATGAGTCAGGCAGGATCCATGCCCTTTACCACAGGCAGATAATGAATGTCTCGGGGTTCTGGGGTTGTTGCAGGGATCCATGGCCAATGCAATGCCTACAATGATCAAGGCTTTTGGTGTCGAGCAGGGCTGAGGAATTGCTCAGAATTGATTATCTGCCGATCTTGAGTTCGGACGATCGGTAGAAAAAAGAACATTTCCCAGCTTGGCATGAGTGATTGGGTCAAAGAGTTCCCATGATTTGCATCATTTGTCTTTGCGAGATTTCTTCGATTACCGCTCGCACCTTGATATGGGGTTTGGCCCAACAGCCATGGGTTCGTCTTGAACGGGTCTACGGAGGTAGCGGAAACCGCAGCGAGGATACAGAGTAGCAGCACCACCTTGGAAACTGCCAAGGCAGTGATGTCTGGTGATTTCGGAATATTGAACTAGCCTCCGTACGGGTAAGTCGGGCTGCCTTCTCCAACTGTATCTACTGGCCAAGCTTCCTTATGACCGGGGTTAAATGTCGCCAACTGCGCAAGAATCCGTTGGTTCCCGGGGATCGTCGGACGTAGTATTACAGTATTTAATCCTACCAGTACTGGGGGTCAATGCACAGACAGTCTATATCACACCATTATCACATTAAAAAGACCACGCTGTCGGATTAGCCATGTTCATCTACCTTGAGTAACCGTATATCCGCATCATGTCCCCTGCATAATCAATCCCTCTACTCCATTAAAGAGAGTTACGGCTTCGCACGCTTTCTGGTTTATCTTTGCGTGTTTAAATCCCTCGAATATCAGGGTCTATAGCATGAATCAAGACTGAAGAATCCCCCCACACTCGTCCACTAATTTTAAATTTAGTCAGTTGATCCGGCACGGCAAGGACCAGCCCGTGTTGCAGATCACTTCCTCACTGAAGATGCTAAACACTCACTAAACAGGAGCTAGACTAGAAGTGTTCCTCCGCGTGGGAGCAAGGCCGTCGGCCAAGAATTGGGTTTCACTTTCACCTCTCAATTTGCTTGCAATTGACAGTCGTTGGTGTAGATAATTGACGCATCGCATTGTCTGAGCCTCAACTCACCGTTAAGCCAACATCACCACATGTGGGGATGACCGAACCTCAGCTGACACTGGCTATAACGGAGATTTTAAGGTTAAATATCAGCCGAAGTGGATCATACTTAAAAAGTGTCAAGAGTTGAGTTGAGCAAAATAAAAGGTTCGGTCAATATCTAGAACTTTTCTTTCTATACTTATCTGAGAAATGGTTCAGTTGGGTGAAGGAATACTACATAATTACCGACAAATGCAACTTGACAGGTGCCATCCTCTCAAAGGACCATTAACAGGTAGTTTTATGACGGTATATTTAGCAACTATGCCTGACACAATATTCATAAATATAATGCTTGTCATTATCTGGACCCGGTATTCCCGCATAACATACGACATCGGCCGAAGCATACCAATTCTGTACATTTCATCTCTTCATCAAACTCTAAATTGTCCATTGCTTGTGAAGTCCCTTCCAAAGCCTGCCGATTAACCGGTGTTGAAGGTTTACTACAGAACCCCCCATTCCCATGCACAACTCTCAACGTATTCTTCAGTCGTGTCAGCTCAAAGCCTTATCGATACAGCAGACCTGATATAGCGCAGCAAGATCATATCGCGAGTTGTTTTGAACCCTTTGGTTCATGTAATTGGACGTCTGAACCAGTAGCTGGGTTCTTTCCAATGTTCGGTGATTCGATCACGGCCTCGTCGTTGATGGCCTGTCTTGGAGTTACATTGACTGGCAAGGCAGCGTCACTTGTGGTAGTGAAGACCGTCGTGTCAATGTCTGGGCATGTGAGTTTGAAGCTGTGTGGGGACCAATAAGCCGTTATTCAGAAGTTAATGAATGGTATGTCGTTTGTGGCTTTTCTTCAACATTTGGCGGCAATCTGATAACATCGCAGCAGTATATCTTCATGCCTAGAGCCTACCGTGTCTAAATAGTGCCCAGGTGGCTGGTGTAGCTCTGATTCACAATGCCTCAGGTATGGTTATGAGGGTCAGAGCAAATTGTGTCGAGAGTCTTTGCATGGAAAGATTATGCTCGAGGTCGCAGGTGCGCACGCCTTTATAAGACAACCAGAGGTCATGGGATATTGGCATTTATGTCTGAGGCGGCTAGTGCCCAGAATCTATGTCTATCATACCTGATGATAAGTTTTCCATCTTTAATTACGCTTTTTGAGCATTATGACTCCAATGCTCACACAGGATTATGTCTATCATACACCCTTCATCGCCTTGCGCCTCTTTCTCATTCTTCTATTCTATGCCATCAGGTACGTAAAGTCAACTTAGCCTATGCATTGCCAGTAGTAACCTATCGTTCAAGATCACGGCTATTGAAGAATTGTCAATGCTGTTCAACACTAGGATGAATGGCGATGCAGCAGCTGTACCACGACGCTTCTACAATCGTGTCAACCTCGACGACATGCTCTGACATAATAAGGGTGATGGTACTAGATACTCAAACGACAAAGATTGAAAGACTCTAGCTCTGAGCCGAAACGGTTATCGCTGCAACGTCCCTGATGATAAGGTTTCCATCTTCAATTACACTTTTTTCGCGCACTATAACTCCAATGCTCACACAGGACCTTTTTTTTGCCTTTTCTTGCTGCCCTACTATAAGGTTTCAGCTGGACATAAAATGCGCTGTTTGCTTCCATCCGGTTTTTTTCCTCTTCCTTTCAGTTAGAAGGGATGAAATCGGTCGGAAGATAGGCGTTATTTAATTTCACAATAAAAAATACACTTTGACTGCAACGTCCTCTGCTGGAAAATGATAGACAAAGCTGGACTTATTCCATCACTGACAAGTTCTCGATACCTAGGCCGAGACCGCTGCAGGAAACATGGGGAACGAATGCTATGCGACTGCGACCATCGAATCTGCCATGCCAAGCTAGAGAAAGCCTTGCATAAAGCAATCAACTTCAAGACAGGACTTGGGTGCTCTAATAAGAAGCCGTTAAACTGACAGAAAGGCAGGTCGCTTATCCTGCATGAGGCACAGTTACAGGATCTACATTAGCCTGAGGGGATATAGGCTTGGCAGGAATGGTCCTGACTACCAAGATCTTTGAGCGCAAGATACGCGATGGACGATCAAATCTTGGGACGATCCGCCATCGACCCGATTTTGCTTTTACTTGACAACACACAGCTGCATCATCAACACGCATAGACAAGGCCCATTTTGGTGACCTACTATTGCCCACGATATTGATCCTTACGTCATGCAACATGCGTAGTCAGATTTCCCAGCTTCTCATCCCTGCTCCCCGCAAGCTGCGAGCAGACCAAATGTGCTAATACATGCACCTGCAGATATAATATCCTTGTCTATACGAACACTTTACCAGCATCGGTGATTGTGCTGGTTGCATACCCCAGCCTTGAGTCTGCGGTGGTCACCAACTTGTTTACGGTGACGCTGGACTTGCGAGGCCAATAAGCCAACACCACGAGATCTTACCTACATAGACTACTGACCGACCTGCATTTACCGTCTTATTGATGCTCCTAATATGATGTCAAGTGTATGAGGTGAAGTGTTTCTTGGCGAGGCTATTTAAGATGATGACTGGCCTCCCATATCCGACGCCACTTTCTGTGGTTGGTTATTTGTTTCGATAGCCTATGTGTGCACTTATTATCCTTATAAGCTGATTCGTCATGTTTTCTACAGTTCGGAGATATTTCGCCATGGTGGTGATGCTTATGGCATTGTCATTCCCACCAGCCACTGCACTTCCCAACATTCGAGTGTTGCCCTTGGGTGATTCCATTACCAAGGGCACAGGCTCAACGGGCATAGTCGGGTACCGTCTCCCTTTACGACAAAAGATTCTTGCGCAAGGCGTCAAGGTCAATATGGTGGGCACTTTGAAGAACGGCAACATGGTAGATGCACACCATGAAGGGCACAGTGGAAAGCTCCTCTCCGACATAAACGGTTACTGGCAAGTCCCAATCAAGGCTCGACCCAATGTGGTCCTCATCCACGCTGGTACCAACAATATGGACCAAGGAATTGACCTTGATATTGGAGCTGATATCATGGCTGACATTGTCGACGGCATCTTCAAAGTCGCTTCAGACGTGACTATCCTACTTGCACCAGTCATTTGGGCCAACGATTCAAAGATGCAAGCCAACACAGACAAGTTCAACCCTAAACTGCGATCGCTGATTGCGGCGCGACAAAAAGCTGGCAAGAAGATTTTAGAGGTGCCGATTGATATCAAGAAGGCTGATCTCGCTGACTCTAAACACCCCAATGACGCTGGTTATGAGAAGATGGCAAACGCTTGGTTAAAGGCGATTCTTGAAGCTGATAAAAAGGGTTGGTTGAAGATGCCTGTCAAGATGAGCGAGAGTGATGCTCCGGGAACTGGGCTGGGTGCATGAACAACGTCGGCGACAATAAGACGAAGATGATACCTAATTTTATAATTTTCGGAGATAATATTTCGCAGGTGACTGATATACCCGATTTCGTCTCTTGCAATGGTTGCTGACGCTTGCCAGTGACTTGAAACCCCGCTCTTAGACTCTGGCAAGTGACCGTTAGTAGTGTCTTATATAGCCACTGATTGAGACAAGTGATTTATGCAAGGTGCTGATAAAACCAAACACATCCATCCCTGTAGAGCAGCCACCAAGCCAGCCACTTACTGTGCATTACAACACTGAACTGGCGGAGTTGAGTCGCACTGCAACTTAGCGGGTGGGCGGAGCGGAACACGAACTTCCGGAGTTAGTGCAACTCAATAAAGTCCGATTTTCTAACGCCGATTGCCATGATGAGCTTCAATTAAATAAATAGACAGTCCTAAACCGAACGACTCGCGATTCAACTCCCATCAATCAAGGCAATATAGAGCAATACATAAAATCACAATATGGCCTCAAAATCTCTCGTCGTCGGCGGTACAGGCGGTATTGGCTACGCCATCGCTTGTCGCATCGCTGCCAACAATCCCTCATCAACAGTCATCATCAGCGGCCGCAATGAACCAAAGGACATTCCTCACTCCAACATACAGTTCCGAGCGCTGGATGCATCATCAATGCGCGCTATCAAAAATTACACAGACGAGCTCAAGGCGTCACAAGATCGCTTCGGTACTCTCGTCCTCACTCAGGGCATCCTCAGCATGGCTGGACGAACCGAAACGCCCGAGGGCATTGATCGCAAGATGGCGCTTCACTACTACGGGCGGCAATTACTTATCAGAGAACTCATGCCAGCTCTCACAGAAGACGCAAAGGTTCTGATTGTCTTGGACAGCGTTCGTGGAGGTCAGGACAAACTCAACTGGCAAGACCTGGATCTCAAGTCCACCTTTAGCGTGTCGAATGCTGCTGCTCACTGTTTATCAATGACCGACGCCATGGTTCAGCATTATGGCACTGAGCAGAAGGCTGCGGGTACGAAGCGACACTTTATCCACGCTCTTCCTGGTTTCGTCAACACCAACATTGGCTCATCGCTTCCTTGGTATCTACGTGGCCCGGCTTCAGCTGCTGCGACCCTCCTTGCTGTTTCGCCTGAGACTTGTGCGGAGAGGATGTTGAAGGGGATTGAGAATTCAGTGTCTTCTGGTGACAATGTTGGCAGATCTTGGGGATTTATCAACGAGAAGGGTGCCGTGATTGAGAAGACGGCGTGGAATGAGGAACAGGTTCAGAAAGTCAATGACCACACCTGGAGTATTATTGATGCTGCATTGAAGGCTTGATTTACAAGGGTAATGAGCGGTTGTTATCGGTAATAATGGTAATGAATTAGTTATTTTGTATAATAAATAATGTTTGCTGTAGATGGAAAAAAAAAACAGGCAGCATGAAGAACAAGTTTCACATTTGGAAGACAGACTTCAGTAAAATGACAAAAAAAAGAGATTATTTGATATCTTCTTCTGCCTCAACACGGGATCGAACCGTGGACCTTGTCATTACTAGTGACACGCTCTACCACTGAGCCATTGAGGCGCTTTCTTATTGGATGAGAATAAGTCTCGAGCTTAGTCATTATCATTTCTAATCTCAATTATTCTGCAGGCATCATGCTATCTAACTGCTATTATCATCATTTCTGAAGAATCAGTAATCGTATTACAGAGCACCAATAACCAGTAACAATTGATCAGGGAAGGCTGCTCTTGTATTTATATTAAAGACAAGTAGACTGGGTATGACCTATAGTGCTGATACAAGATGCGTCAACACCGCTCAACATCCATGTCTCGGAACAAATTGTCAACGCTTGGGACGTGAGGATTACTTTCATCCCAGCCCAATTATTGAGAAAACCAAAACTTGCTCAGACTTTTGACTTGATTTCTGCTTACTGAAGATAGTGTAAATAAGATGTGACGACTTTATTGAAGGCTTAATTAAGAAATATTTGGCTTATCACAGCAATAGGGTAGCCAGATTGTGAAAAAGAAACTACTCGCTTGTCACACCAATGCGCTCTGACGCCCCAGGACGCGACGCGATCCAATCTACAACAAACCCTACTTTTCTAAAAAGGCAAAAAGAGTGGTTCATTTCTTCGATGAAACGCCAAAAGTGCTAAGTTGTGGCCAATCTACAAAGTCAGCGCATCTTTCATCGTCTCAGATCTATTAAACTTACCAAATGTCGTTCGCTGCTTGTTTATCTGAGTAACATCAACTCGTTGCCCAATTGACAAGGATTTGTTGGTATCGTCGCCGTAGCAGAATCCGTAACGTCCAAAGACAGGGCTGTATTTCGCACCCTTGTCCACCCTTCTGTCCTTGTTCAACTTCTTCCACACCGTACCTCGTTCGTCAGTCGCTGTCTTTCCCGTTTCGTAATCCACAGTGATACTCTGGCAACGGAAGCAGTTCGCTGTCAAAGCCATCCGCACTCCACCAGAGAATGACAGCTCTCCCCAATAATCCTCAGCAAATGGTCTAGATGCGCCTCGAAGGACGATGTTAGGTCGGAACTTGGTAATGTCCATTGAGTAGCCTTCCTTTAGACGCGACGACAACTCGTTGTTAGACTCTTCCGTGACCACCAGGTAATGGGCAATGTCGCTGAAAGTGAGCCTTTCTGGTTCATGTGCCAGAAACGGGATACTATTCTTGATGCGTTGAGCGAACGAAGCCTTTTGCAATGCGTCAGAGCTATGAGGAGCCAACGATCCGTGGACAGCCCTTGATCCATCGCCGATGTAGACTAATCGAACCTCGTGGCCGATACGATCTGAGAACCATGCAGACAGGTTGTCTCCCATGTCGTACGCTTTGGTATTGCTCGCATGGAGACTGGCTTCAATGATTGGGCGACCCTCGAGAGAAGGTTTCAGAGGAAAATGAATACTGTCTTCGCTCTTGCTTGTGTTCCATTTAACTGTAACCAGGCTCTTGCCGTAGTCGATCGAGGCCTGGAATAACGCAAGCTTAAGTTCATACCCAATAAGAAGTGTCTCATACTTGACATCCGACTCGCCATTTCTGATGACCTTTTGGAGACAGAAGGTCCTGTCGCCTTCGAAACCGAAAGGGCCAAGATGTGCCAGGTTCAAAGCACATCCTCTGATACCCTTTACCGGATATACATAAAGCTTTAGAGAATATCAGCTGAAGTAGTCTCATGCCACAAAAGGACCCTTTACTTGAGTAACTTTCAATCCGGTCTCTCGTGCTGTTTGGCCCCGCAGCAATAATGAAGCAGACGCGGCAAGGACAATGCCCAAGATGAGCGACAATAAAGCGACCTGGTCCATGGCTGCTTGGGTAGAGTCTAGAGGTACCACAGTATCAACAAAAGCAACGTCAAAGTCATGTCCTGACAACGCACATACATATATATGAAGGCCTCCGGTAAGAATTGACGAAATGAGTATCAAGTGCCGAATGACGTCTGGGTCATCAGAAGCTAATCCATAATAGGCAAATTGATGGGCCTTTCAAGTGGGTGCGCTAGGACGAAGGGAGAGAATTCAGATAACGGATTTGTGGGCTCAAAAGTCAGACCAGAAAATTGGTATGAACAACTGAAGGGAGGATAGCTAGATGTCTACTGGGTTCCAGAAAAGTTGGCCTCTGAGATTTATGATATAAAAATAGAAAGCCTCGAAGGTCTGACCTAACTAGCATAGACTGACCTACTTATTTCGTCTCTTATGTTCCTGGCGGTCAACTCTTCCCATACCCTGGTGGATAAGTACTATGAAGTCAAGAGATGTTACAGAACTGAGTTCCTTATTGGTGGTAGTTGTTGCAGATATATTGCTTGTTGTATATGGTTGTATGCTTGATCACGTGATTGTGACATTCTGCATCAAGTGCCTCATCATACAACGAGTACTCAATCGAACTCCTTCGTTCTAGTCACGTAGACAAGCTATTCAGGTGCTCAAGTCAATGTGTCAAGGCAGGTTGAGATTTGCCAGCATACTCAGAGGCTGTTACGCAGAGGGATCGCCACCCAACAGCGCGTAATTGGTTTAGTGGTAAAATTCTCCGTTGCCATCAGTGTTTCTCTAGAAACATAAGCTCGGGGAGCCCTGGGTTCGATTCCCAGATTACGCATTTACGATTCAGCGAGAGCTAGGCATGTCTTTTTGCACATCTGAGTTGTTCTGAAGCAATTCGGAGTTGATGGCTGACCAGAGTGGAAGTTGGATGGAAGTTGAACACAGATACCAGCACGGACACAAAGGAATAGGAAAGGAATTTGAATTGAATAAATTTGTCGCTCCTTCCCAGTTGTAATCAAATATAGATGTAGAGCCATTGTGTATGGGATAAATCGGTTTTGCGATCGATGAATGTATGGTGCATGAAACAGACCAATTCGATTCAGAGGCGACTAGAAATATGACAGAAAGGAAAGGATAGGTATTGCATTGAAGCAAGTAAAATAATCTAGGTCTAGGAAATATGTCGGAGACAGGTAGTCTAGCCATCGGTCAAGTGTAGCTGTTCGAGTAGGAACAAGTATCCAGGATCTTTGTAAAGCGCACAATATGTACAAGTGAATAGCAGCCACGTTAAAGTCCCAGGTCCTTCTTCATAGCGGGCAGAATGACATTATCGTTCCAGTTCCAGATCAGCCCGCTGTTGTGACCGGCAAATGCAGCACCAGTCCAATAGGTATTGCGGGATCCTTCAAGCTTCAGAAGATCCTCAAAGAAGCCCTCACCGATCTCCTCAGAAGAAACATGTAGCTCGAAAGGAGCATGGTTGGAGAGTATGGGAAAGGTGACTTTCTTTGCTGCGGTAGCTGGGACAGCGCCTGCACGGGCGAGATTCGTGAGTTCTCTGCGAATGACAGCCTTGGCATCGGCGAGGCTGTAGTCAGCGTTGTCAAAGGCTACACCGAGGAGGAATTGATTGGTAAAGCCGGGAGGAATGTTGTAGCCGTTGCTTCCAGGAATAACAGGGGTGTGAGCTGGTGTAAACGCGCCGACGTTTTGAAGATTCACATCAACACCGGCGATGTTGGCAACGCCTGCGACGTAGCCAAGGGCAGAGAACTTGGAGAACAGACTCTTTTCGGGTTTGGAAAGATCAAAAGAGCCGACGTTCTTGATAGTCTGGGGAATAGCAACAAGAAGCTTGCGTGCCTTGAATGAGGTTTTCTTCCCATGCTGCTTGATAGTGACAACAACGCCATTTTTGTGCCTCTTAACACTTGTGACATGTGAGTTGAGGTAGATTTCCTTAGTGAGCTCACAGGCGGCAGCTTCGTAGATAGTCCTGGTGTTGCCAGACTTTGGAACACGAAATCCGCTGTTGATACTCTGCATCAAACCAGGTCCAAACTTCTTAATACCATAGAGAGCGGGGATAGTGGTGATGTTTCCAGGATACCAGTTGAACTGAGCGATGAGTGGGAGGAGGGCAGTGAAATCGTTTTGTTCGGCGAACTGTCCGAAAGGCTGAAGCAGCTCCTCGGGTATAGGGCTGGGAACGAAGGCGTAGCCTTGGTCGATCCAAGGGTACTTTGTCAAGACGTTTTGACTGTAGGCTTGCATCGCAGCAGCCAGGGCCTTTTGGTTCGCGGCGGTCTGGGATTTGTCTGGAGCGGGAATGGGGATGCCGAGAGAAAAGTCATACTGCTTAGTCTCTGTTTGAGTGTTGATAGGATTGCTGACGATAGATTCGACGCCTAGACGGTCAAAGTACTTTTGGACAGTCTGGGTGTTCTCAAAGACAACAACGCCAATGTTGGCAAACGCCTTGGTTTTAGGATTGACATATGTCTCAGCATGACCGCCAATCTGGTCCTTCTGCTCAATCACAGCGACCTTTGCACCGGCGTCTTTAAGGTTGATGGCTGCATGGATACCGGATGAGCCACCCCCAATGACAACAACATCCACGTCGATACTGGATTTGTGAGGCACAGCTGCGAAAGCCGTTGACAGGCAAGACGCCAGGATAATGACAGAAGCAAGGACTCTCATGATGAGATACTTAAGAAGAAAAATAATAAAAATGATTGACTTGCTGTCAGAAAAGGTGGGAGTGGCAGACGGTCTGATTTATATCAACCACCCCGGACTAGATAGCCCGAGACGTAGATCAGTGTGCTATGACATTATGACACCTCACAATATGCCGAACCATCCGCGAATGGTCTTTCTTCTCTTGGTTCCTGAATGATCATCCCTGTCTGCCAAGTTGCACAAAGCATTCAGCTGTTCAATATACTTATCTTTTTTGAGCTTGGCTGCAGTCACGGGAGGGCCTCACAAATCAAAGAGGAACAACAGAGAGATATCAGCAGGACATGAGTTGAGCAGCTGTCACAATTGTGGCTTTGGAAACTTTGTGGATTCACTAGCTGGTAGTAGTGAGTAATCGATTTATTGCATCTAGGGGGTAGCCGTCTCGTCGCGCCCGTCATTCAAAACAGGGTTTAATTAATGTCATGCAGGGCCATGGTTAGGAAAAGCAAAACACCTTTTGCCTGCCTGTCAAAGTGTGCCGCAATAGATCATCCTTGCATAGTTCGTGAGCTTTAACCTTTTTTCTTTTTTTTTTTTCTCTTGATCTAGTCATTGGCTCGCTTCAACGCTTGGTATCATCGAACCGTTCTGTCGGGCGCTATCTGAAAGGTTTGGCGGCAATTGTGATGGTCCCAACGTCTTCGTTGTTGGAGCATCTGCCGAGAGTTGGGAGGAAAACCTTAAGACACAGCCAGGACCCATGTCAGCCTAATCATTTCTATGGCTCTCACTTTAACCCTTTTGCAACAAGCGTGTGGAATCCGCGGGACTCCTGACCCAAGAAAAGCAAAAGAGTTCGCAAAGAACGCCTATAAATAACCATGTGCCCTTCTTTCTCCGTACATTGGCGGAGTTATTCAAGTTTCCCGACGGTAAGTTCCGGAACGACGGATAATTTAATTGCTTCGGATATGTATAAAAAGTACACATAGAAGAGTAGAACGACATTTATTGATAGTACAGTAGCTACCTTTTTGGTATGTTTCTGAAGTAGGTACTTGACGTCGAATGATTACCGTGCTGAATAGGGACTCACTCCCCTTGTTTTGAGATTGAACACAAGCCGATGCAGATAGTCGCTTTTATACTCAGCTATCGTCTGATCAAATAAAAACTAACCGTTGCGGAAACGTCGAATAAATGATCCTCTCTGATTGGGTTAAATTTGGCTTAATTACAGTATCATACTGCTGGGGGTTTATGACTGTCTACCCGGAGAAAATTACCGCTTGGTTTGTTTTGTCTCCTAACACCAGCAAGTCACGTGGGTGAGTCTAGGACGATTTAGTAAAATAAATTGAACTTTATACATCTTCTTGCAACAACTGGCAAATCACAGGTAACAAGTCTCCAAAAGTGGGACGATTTGATCCTACGGGGCCGCATGCAATTTAGCCTCAACCGCCCAAGTCTTTCTCGGCTAGGTCGGCCAGTTTGTGTGAGAACTGCAAGCACATAAAAATGGACACTGACATCAGATCACGTTCTATTAAATACCTCCACCCTCCTATCCCTATTGCGGCTGTCATTTCGTGTCTTCTTTCATCCATCGTCATGCTGCCAGATCCATTTCCGTAACCGATATTCACTTCAAACACACGATAACCACGCAAAGCAACGAAGAACATCACCAAAATGGCTCGCGTCGTCGATTTTCACCTCTATGGCATCGGCTTTCTCTTGATAATCCAAGGCCTTACCACTCTGATGGATCAAAAACCGTATATCGGTCTCCGAGCCGTCAAAGATACGAAGTCGTCCGACGACACGGTCGGCTTGATACCTATCTATATGCTCTCAGTCAGAGATGTTTCTATTGGTATCTTTGTCTTGGCACATCACTACGTCGACAACCTGACGGCCGTATTGACATTGTTGGCTGCCATGGCTTACTTCAAAATTGGTGATGCAATTATCTTGGCTACTGTTTCGAATGAGAATACAAAAAACCGGCTGTTAGAAATCTGGCAATTGGGGTTGGTCTTCTCGGTTATGTTGCGTATCTGGCTAAGAACTGAGCAGAAGGCAACTATAGTAAAGACATATTCTTGTTCAGCTTGTTCACATGCACATCATACTATAACTACTAAAAATACAAGATTCTATCAAGTTATTCCATTCTACACAAGAGAACTAGATTTCTAGGGTTAAAAACAATTCCTTTCACGGTCTCATGCTGGCTAAAGATACGATTATTTGTCAGGATGCCAACTCCAATTCAGCAAGGTCTTGTAATGGATGGGGAATATATCGTTCTCTACAGGCTCTGTAAGTCTGGGAGATATTAACATCTCAAGCATAGATGCGGCCAAAGGTGTGACAAGGCTGTGTATGGATTGTTGGTTCCAGCTACGCATACAATCAACACATCCCCCAAAGCGGTGTTATCGGTAAGGCATCTAACTTGAGCCGTCCAATAACAGACATGCTTACGCACTTAACACATCTCAACGACCAGCTGAACAATGCAGAAATTCCTTTGATATTCGGGAGTCAAGATAGCATGAGACTACCTGCTGATGAGTCGACAGCCACTCATCTGACCGGAACAGGTGTCTTACATCGTGGTCCAACTTGGAATGAGCCAAGAGACAACATCTTGCAGAAGAGATAGGGGAATCTTGAAAAAAAAAAAAAAAAAAAGAATGAAAAAACAAGGCTCCGAGATTCACTGCCACAAGATGAAGCCCAATGGCACGAAACGTGACGACTCTACAGATATGCTACCGCTGGGGACGTCTTTCAGA
The DNA here is from genome assembly GCA_014899045.1 of Fusarium palustre. Classification (NCBI taxonomy): domain Eukaryota; kingdom Fungi; phylum Ascomycota; class Sordariomycetes; order Hypocreales; family Nectriaceae; genus Fusarium; species Fusarium palustre. The sequence continues at coordinate 15,900 of JAAVUH010000224.1, forward strand.
AAACCAGATATTCTGGAGAACAGGATCTGGAGGCCAGACATCCATAATTTCATTTCTGTTACGACATGTTATGTGAAATGGCATATGGGTCGAAAAACACAAGCCCATGAGACTTTCAGGTCTCTGTTCAGGGCACAAGGCAACCACCTAACCGAGCTGACGATACAGAAGTACATGTCATCTGTCCGTAGTTGTTCTTGGAGAGAAGCAAAGTTTTTGTTTCAATCATTGGACAGTATTTCACTCAAAAGGCTTGTGGCTGAATCAATCTAACCAAGAAACAATGAGATGGAAAGCCATAGAACGGGAAAGGCGTTATCGCCCGCAGACAGGAATCGCCGGGAAAAGGATCGTGATACGGAGTAGAAGACCGACTAAAAGGATCAGGTGGCTTGCATCAATTTCCTAAAATGAAATAATTAGTTTGTGATACTATTCGTATATCAGCAAACTACGGAGTATCGGCACATATTTCCTTTAGTCAGGAACTGGTGTTCCCGTTTAATGTTAGTCTTGGGGATGGATTAAATTGCATCTACTAAAAAAGCCGTTGGGCTGTGAATCTGTTGGTTGAGAAAGATCCGAATCGACTAAAGATCAATAGTCTCAGATGTTAGGGCTGATTCTTGACGCCGTTTCCCCAATACAGCGAATTGCATTTCGTGGGGCTAGCCTAGTGAAAAGGGGTCAACAAAGAAAGCATCCAGTGTTAGTATCCGACTGTGACGATTTAACAAGTGAAGATTCCCTCTGTTTACCCAGCGATTTGTGCTACCGTTTCTCTGCACGTCATTTTAATCGTCACCATGAGAACAACACTGGTTTCTTCCCTGCTTTTTGCAGTGGCATCAGGTATCCAAGTGGCCATAGATACAGCCACTACGGATGCGACAAGCCAAGCTACTTGCACCCCTGTAAGATGCTCTACCACCGAGAGTTCTTTCATATTCTGACTTGCTATCTATCAGGACGCCTGCAATAAAGCGGTCGGAAAACTGTCGAGCTGCAAGCACAAACGAAGGCAGGCGGAGCACGAAAGCGACTGCTCTTCATTTCTACAGTACACTTTGATCCCTGCCCCAACGACTGTGACTGAGACATACGGAGAGCAATCAACTTTGACGCTGGTTGATACCGAGACTCTGGGTCCTCAGACGGATGAAGCGACAACCACACAGCCAGACGAGACGTACGTCAGATAACGGAGAGTGCCTCAAACAGAGCTGACTTCTCGCAGTGCCACCACCGTCCTTACACTCGAACCCGAGACCTTTACTGTCTCCATAACCCCGACCAGGACAGTTACTGTCACTGTGGTGAGTGCCAGGCCTATATGGAAAGAGTTAGTTCGCACCAGTACTAAGACAACTCTCAGACCCCAGATCCTAATCGACAAACCCAGGTTAACGTGAGTATTCAGTGATCTTTATCATGGAATGAAGCGGGAACTAATAAATGTCCAGACCAAGACGGTTTCTAAAACTGATGTTAGCACGTAAGTGTTGCCGAATCCCAGTAAACCAGGCTCTCACTAACTGCCTTGCAGTACTACCGAGACTGTATACTATAGCAGCTTCGCAAAACGCGACATTGCTGATGAGACTGGAACCATTATAAAACCAACCGACATCCCATCATACGCAAGCGCGTGTGCCGACCCCGAGCAATACAGCAGTGCTTGCGCCTGCCTGGGCATCGAAGTAACTACCATTGAAGCCACTGCATCTCCTGAGATCGTGACTGTCAATCCCAGGCCAGCAACAGTCACCCAGGTTGAGACCGTTACTAGGCCCGCTGTCACTATCACCACTACACTCCCTGCCAAGACACGAACAGTCACAGTTACACTTCCTGTACCTGATGTCACTGAGTCAACAACCCTCGAAGCTACCACTGTCGCGGTATCTACGACTGCCGTTCAAGATACCATCATCACGACCGTGGAAGCTACGCAGGTAGACCACACCACCTCGGTCGCGACCCAAACACGCTCCGTCGGTCCGATCTGCTCAGCCTACACACCGACCGATAATTGCAAATGCAAATTTGAAGTTATTTGCGACCAGCTAATCAACCTCACTGCGGACCTCTTCTTCAGGTCGATAGATTCCAGCGATAAAGTCAACAGCTTTGAAGAGTGTATGGACCGTTGCGACTCCAACCCTAGCTGTCAGTTTGGTGATTATGCCGAACTTCCTAGCGGTGGACTTTGCTCCAGTTATTCCGGAAACCCAGCATCGGCAAGCCGATATGGTACAAGTGCCAGCAAGTATTTTGAGAAGGACGGAAATGTCAAGTGCTCTGGTTGCTCTTGATAGTGTGATCGGAAGTATAAGAAGTGAAATCGTGATGCGGGCGTGTCATTGATCGGGGGATTTAATTGTGTCTCATAGAAGAAACTTTGCATAATGTTACCATGTGTAGTGAACAGTAGGGGCCGAAGTTAGTTGCAAAAGGGTCTTGTGTGCTTCTAGGTTGATCTGTGAAAACCCTTATTAAAAAATACGGAAGGCCGTTTACTCCGCGTTCACACTACAGTTATATACCAAGTCCCTCGCCAGTAACTCAATATCGCCTATCTGTGGTACGAACCCGTTGATCTATTGAGACAATCTAAAAATTATTACAGTGGGGATAAAGCTTTGACTAACTGGATAAGTTGCAGTTTAAAAAAGCGAGGAAAAAAAAACAGCTCCCCGAAACCTGGATCGAACAAGTGACCTTTCGATGACATATAACAATTACAGTCGAACGCTCTTCCAGCTGAGCTATTCGGGGAGATCTCCGAATCGGAGGAATAGCTATTGATGCCACGATAGCTCTGTAGTAATATCTATAAAGACTTGGCTTTCACAACCTGTTTAGATAGGTTAGATACCGTAGGTTGTCCACCATTCATTGCCAATATCTATATTCCATAGTATCTTTCAGACTCAAATAGCTATCCAGGCAGTAGTATACAGCTGTCCGTAGCGGGATAATTCCTCACCCTGTAACTCCCACATCTGTTTGGGGTGTGATACGTACAGCCCTATCCTGTCCGAGTTAAAGTCGGAGTACGCGTTTCTCGTACACACTTAACAAGTCCGTAGCGGGAACATTGTCATTCAAACGTTTCTATCCCTGACTAGATCAGTTCGCGAACCCCGGTGAGACAAGCATGAACTCTCCAGCCCAGCAACTCGCATCCCTTGATTCGCTAGGAGCATCAACAAAATGACACCCTGGCTGACCCGAGAAGAACGAGTGGATGTCTGAAAAAAATGTTAATCTCATTCGCCTGACTACCGCTGTCAGATCGGACAATTCACATTCCACTAACCTTGTTGAGTTAAATGCCCATGCATTGAAACGGCTTCTCAGATCCACTGCACAGCCGAGCTTTGAGGAACGAAGCTAAGCGAGGTTAAACGAGAATGTCAAATGCAGGGGAATCAAGAGCGTGGCTTAGCATATACTACCACTGGAGTGCTTGGACGTATTCCCTATACCAGTGAATACACCGACCATCAATAATTTGCTGATGAAGGACAAGTTTCTCATGTCTAATTTTAGCGGCTCTTGAGATGGATCACTTATAAAGATGATAATACTCCCGACGGCTAGACCAGACCTTCGAACAGTCAAGCCTTCTCTTCATATCGCTCTTTCTACCACCAGTCTTTCATTTTTTTTTTAATCTTGTTTATTTTACCAGAGTCTAGACGAAAAAAATTCTCGACAAGCTTTATTAACTATCAGACTTTCTTTCATCCTCCACACTAAGAAATCGCCATCACCGCCGCTACAAAATATGGACTTGTATCAACGAGACGCATCGGCTGATGCCGGGGATGCGGGTGGCTTCAAGGCTTATCACTACGACCCATCAATGGCTGGCGGCGTTATTTTCGCCCTTCTTTTCATCTGCACCACAGTCTTTCACACCTGGCAACTTTATCGAGGACGATCCTGGTTTACCATCCCTTTGACTATTGGCGGTTTATGTACGGCCCCCTGACCTACTGGAAACGAAACTCCCATGCTGACACATTGTTTAGTAGAGGTTATCGGGTACGCTGCGCGATGCAAGTCGGCCAATGAAACTCCAAATTGGACATTGACCCCTTATATCATTCAAAGTATCCTTCTGCTGGTTGCCCCCGCTCTTTTCGCCGCTAGCATCTATATGGAGCTTGGGAGGATTGTCGAGATGATCGATGGAGAAGGACGAGTTATGATCAGTAAGAAGTGGATGACCAAGATCTTTGTGACTGGAGACGTACTATCATTCTTTCTGCAAGCTGGAGGTTAGTATTGCTGCTTCGAGACCTGCTACTTTCATACTGACTTTTCATTTCAGGCGGTGGATATCAGTCTTCTGGTACACTCGAGGCACTGCACGCAGGATCGAAAATCATCATCATTGGTTTGTTCGTCCAACTGATTTTCTTCGGATTCTTCATCATTATCGCCCTCTCGTTTCATAGAGCTATCCATCAGAATCCAACTGGACGATCTACTAGCGGAATCCCCTGGAAGAAGCATATGTATGTTCTTTACGTTGCGAGCTTTCTTATCATGGTGCGATCTCTTTTCAGAGCGATTGAGTACATACAAGGCGACAGTGGTTTCCTGCTTCAGCACGAAATCTATCTCTACATTTTCGATGCACTTCTGATGCTCCTTGTTATGGTACTATTCAACTGGTTTCACCCATCTGAGATAACTGCTATCTTGGACGAAAGGAAGAGTGGTAAAGGGTATAGCATGGGAGCATTTACCTCGGTCGCTTAATGGCAGCTTTGTCATTTGAAGTATTGGTCATGAATTATCCAAAGCGGGGGAGTATTGTTATTTAAGACGTCAATTAGATTAGAATTCCATATGTTCAAGATGTTACACTGACAACCTGGAGAGGCCAAGCTATCCATTCCCTCCAATACGAACCTAGTAAATCTGCTACTACCTCCACTATATCCTGGCCCCATCCTTCCATAAACCAAGAATCATTTGTAAATCGATGCAACAGTGCACCATAGAACGCGTACAAAACCAAAGCCGGTGGTTGTCGTTGTTGCAGTAGTGTAAAGTATTCCTCGGGGGCAAATGGCACAAGCAAAAACGCACCTTGCCATGATCTGTCAAAGACTGATTCGCCCGGCGACTCGCTTTCCATTGATGAGAACTGCTCCATAAACATATGACACCTTCTGAGGACTTGCAACGTATCCTCGTAAGTCTGCGCATCAGGGTTGTTCTTCCATACATCTCTCACACGACAGAAATACTGATCGTCAGGATGCGTATGCTGGCCAAGGTCTAATTCTTCAAAGTTTCCAATCGTCACGAGTTCCCTCAAGGGACCGTCTCTCAGCTCGTCGTAACACGGAACCAGCATGATACGAACACCGCGGAGCATCGGAACCCAGCTCAAGCCAAGCAAACGATCTTTGCGACTCCCCCGTTCTGAATCATCCCAGATGCCTTGACCCAGGCGACCGTGGATGCCGAATACATAGAGGAGGTTTAGTGATGACCAAGCAAACAATGCATCGGATATTTCCCCCCGCGGTTGCTTTAGCGCTTCGTTGAAGCCGTCCAGGCTTTGGTTGTGATAACGAGAAGCCTCTCCTACGTGTCTCAATCTCTCTTCTGGTCGAAGATAAGCGATGTGGAGAGCAGAAAGACTGAGCAGAAGCCGCATCACAAACGGATGTTTAAAGGCAATTTGTGGGAATATTAGTTGACACGTGCCGGACAAGGCTGAGTTTTTGTATATGTCATGGCTGGTGGACACGGTCCAATGGTGAAGTAGCGCCATGTCTCTGATTCCAAATTCGGCAGAAGCTTGATCGGATGGATGCTCTGTCAGGATGGATGAGAAGCCAGGAAGTGGAGATAAATGTTGATTCTCGGGTGAGGGTCCATGGCTTAGATGCGAAGCTGATAGAGGGTCTGCAGAGAGGGATCTTGTTATTAATGTTTGAGGAGATGGGTATTCGCATTCAGCCCCACGTCTCTGGCAAGCACGACATTTAGGCTTTTCCTCAGTACACTAAGCAAAATGAGTGTCAATTAACTGTATTGTCTGCCAATAGTCTCTTGTATTCACCTTGACACGACGCCTTCTGCAGTCAGTGCAACCCGTTTTCACCTTTTTGTGGCCTCGGCGCATTTTGGCACCCTGTCTCGACGTTGATGCGTCATTGTCAGCGTCGCTCATGGCAAGGGTGACACTAGCAATTGAAAATGGATAAACGAGGGATTGGGTGAGAAAAAAGAAAGTCAGATGTCGGGGAGCGAGATGCTAAGGTTTTGTTGGCTGGGGAAATTAAACGGAATGATACGAAGTCAAACGAGGTCTGAGCGAACCGGGTCAACGTGGCTTGGCAGTTTGATAGGTCAACTTTGTGAAGATGGTTCATTGCGGCCCACCAAGTTGCCACTCTTTAGCCAAGAACAGCTAGCAAGTAACGGAAATCCCGTTCGCTTGCTCATCCCCTACGGAGGTTGCCGAGAGAGACTCTGTTACGAAGGAATGCTCAAGGTTTTGTTGTTGACAGTGTGTTTCATCATGTCTCTGGGAACTTGAGGAAAATGACGCTGATTCTATTAAACATGTAAAATGGTCTATTCGATATGGGTAACAAATAAAATGGTGAAGGCGAACAGACGATGGAACTGATAACATGAGAGGATCCTGGCAGTCCTTGCAACTACTCCTTTACTTCCGTCGCTGGCGCTCGTCGCTGAATTCAGAGGTATCATAGGCCGACATTTCCATGTTCTCGGCGTCCGAAATCTTGGGATCTTTCTGCAAAGACTCGACGTACCAGACCACAAGAATGATCATGACAAGAGCCATCAGAATGGCATCAAACACATACAAAAAGACCTCATGCGAAATGAGATATCCATCATTGCCCTGGAGATATTCCACCACTCGGAAAATACTTCGGACGAGAATGAGAAAGCTTGACACGTAAAGAACGTATAGATATCGCTGCCACGGCACGACACCACGCACAGATTCGGGGGTAGGGTTCTTCTTCAGTCGCCAGTGGAAAAGGAATGATGTGACGACAAAGAAGCCGAAAACCACGATCTGTATGAACAATCCTGCAACGATGATCTTCTCGCCCATATTATAGAGGTCCAGTGTGCCGCCGGACTGAATGCCTCCACCACCCGCTTGGAGACTGAACGCGATGACATCGCCCGTGACGAAAATGCGTGTGACCCATTGAACAGGTATAAAGGAAAGATGAGACGCGCCGACGGTTCTAATCAATCGGCCGAGGATCATGTAAATCGATGCGGCGAAGAGCGCGGGAGCGACGAGGATGGGAATTGCCTGGATAACGAATGCGGCGATGGATTCTTTATCGAAGTGACTCCATATTCTACCAGCGTAACCTATGACTTCGACTAGAGGAATAAGTTGTTAGATGGAGCTGGTTAGATAGGGTGTAGCTAGCTGGTCAACTTACAGACACCACCGATCGTAAAGGCTGTAAAGTAATAGGCTCGAATGCGGAACAATCTCCATGTATGAGCTACTGTGAGAATGGCAAAAACAACAGTGCTAACAACTGCTGCTGGTAGCGAAGGTTGGTAGCGATAGAGCTGAAAGTCGTAGCCGGCAGAAGGGTCGGACATGATTGAAACAATAGAAATGCGCTTCAAAAATGACTGATCTAAGAAAAGAAGATGGATGGGCAGACAACAGAAGAAGAGAAGGTACTCATAATACTTTATACATGCTGCCGACAAGAGTCTATGTCGCTTTGCAATTCCTTCGTGGAACTAGTCGGTGCTTTTGTGGCTTAGCGACGTTGTAAACGAGGTTGAGCGAGGTTCGTTTACGAATCTTAACGAGGTCCGCCTCGGCCGAAAACTGAATCCTTATCTCAGGCTAGAATCATTTAATGTGGACTCGTATCGGGATTGAATCTGCTTTCTAATTCTCGCATAACAACGAGAAGAGTCCCACAACAGAACAGACCAAGTCTGCATAGGCACTCACTTTACCAAAATAGACCCTGATCCAAGTTGGCATTCTCTGGTGTCAGTGCAGGGGGACAAAGCACCACGATCCCATTCTCCGCATCTTCTTGACCAGGAATCGGCGCATCAATATCGAGTTCAGCCATCAACATCCCAACCTATCGATCATCAATTAGTGTCATTGCTTTATTCTTGCATGTTTCTTGACGAACCTTTCCAACAGTTCCCTGATCTGCAGCGGAAGCTCGCAAGTTCTGCGCCAGCCGAACAGCTAGCGAAGCCGCAAACATGTTTGTCTTGCCAACCTCAGTCATGACACTCATGAGAGCCGTGAAGTTATCCTCGCTTTGGCGATTTCCCGTTGTTAAAAAATCCGTCAGGAAAAAAGATGCTGCGACAAAAGTAGCGAATGACACAAGGGGATTCCGGAACCTGAGAGTCAGATCCGTGACCAGTGCGACCGTCATCATGACTTGAAGCGCAGACTCCATAACGCGAGAGTTGATGTGTGGTAACAGAGACATGTCCATCTGTGAGCGAGTCGTGACTGCGCGATGAATGCAGATGAGTGCCGTGTGCAGCTGTAGGTTAATAAGAACAGCGGCAGGGTTGTCCATATTCTCCGGACATCGCAAGTCCGAAGGCAGAGTTGCAAAGGCATTGGTTACTGCCTCGTCTAGTTTTTGAAGTTGTGTCCAGTCATTGTTGTCTTCGTCTTCTTCACTTGCTCGTGAGAAGTTGAAGCATTCGTTGAATAAGTGAACTGCGACAACTCTACAGGCGCTGGTGGAAAGCTCATACATGCCTTGGCCGAGAGCTTGCTTGAGAGTTATCGTAGCCACCGGAGTGCTGGATAAGAAAGCATCAATCGAAGTTGGTAATCGCGTTTGTATCTAGTCTTGTTAGTACTCATGCCAATCGAGGGTCAGAGATACGTACGCTTCGCCAGTCCATCATTGTGGGCCAACCACCAGTGCTACTCGTGATCCGATCAGTTGTAAAGACAACCCAGAATGTCTTTCTCCGTTCTTCCTCCTCGGTGAAGTCCGACGCTGGAGGCAACGTCAAACCAGCGGTATTCTTCCCATCAAGACGATGCAGACCAAGTATGTGCGCCAATCGAATAGCCCGGGCGATACTCATTGATGCTCTCGAGAACCATAGATGCTGTGCCTCGAAATGTCCGATAAGGACCCAAGCTTGACAGTGGGCTAGTGATATTTGTTCACTGTCACTCTGTCGAGACATCAGCATTTTGCACCTTGACTTGGCTTAAGTGGATGGATACCTTCATCTCATCTGCTTGGATATACTTCCGTGCTCGTACGTAGAATGCCTCGGCCATATGTCCATATGTCTGCGACGCACTTGCTCCAGCAGCCAGGATAGAATATTGTAGACACATCGGTGGTTGCATATGTGCCGGTCTGTATAGAGAGGCGATATATCTCTCACCATGAATCATGAATGAGTCGGACTGGAGTTTGGTAAAGTATAAACTTGTTCTGTAGATCTATATTAGAATTATTGATCTCGGCATCTCGTGCCTGTTATCACTCACAGCTCATCAACAATGTGAGGAGGCGGTAATCTCTCAAATCGGCCCGTGTCAATCAGTTCTGTGCTAAAGTGTTGAAAATCGGGCGGACTATTTTGTGATTCAAGTCTGGCCTCCAAGTCCCCTATACTAGTCAGTATACCAACCGTGCATCGACTAATAAGCATTACGTACGGATACGACTTTGCATGTCGCGCAATCGAGGCCTCATGGCCGGATTAATCACTGGCTTTTTCCGTGCAGCTGGATAGTCGCATTTCTCGTTTGTCTTGGCGCAACGACCACATATGGGAATCGCTTTGTCGCATTTTAATTTTCTGAATCTGCATAAATGGCAAGAGAGTGGTGAGAGTGCGCCCAAATCTGATTCGGAACCTGAAGGCGCCTGAGGCGATTGTGATGAGTGGGAGTCTCGAGACATGGTGCTTGGTGAGGTAAGCTTCGAGACTTGGCAAAGAGTTCTATCACAGGAGGTGATAGCAGTCAGATTTTCATACACAAGATGACAGGACTAAATAGGTCACGGAGATCGACGTGGTGAGAAGAAACTCAAGAGAAACTATGGTCATTGTCAAAGATTGCTCAACGGTTGCGGGGCTGTCAGCATGGTTTCCTATTCTGGCTTACTTCGAAGGAATTCTCAAGTGCATACGATCGAGTTGATAACGACAACCCAAGACATGAATCAGCGGTGATGATAGCGGATATTTAACATCGACCGGATGTTTTACTTTGAGACCTCTCTTGTCAAAATTCATCAACATTGGAGTTATCGATACATGCCAATTCCGAGCGACTTTCTATCCCGGGCTTGCCGGTCAGGCCTTTATAGGTGACCCACCAATGAGATTTCGCTATGTTGAACTGGCAACTTGGAGAACGAATCATCTATGCCAGATCTGGTCCGTATGTGGTATAGTGTGCACAAACACTTCATAATATTATGCTATCATAATGAGTAGTTATGAAATGCTCGAAGACGAGTTCACTACAGCAGTAACTGAAGCTCGGTAGCATGACAATTCAGAGTCGATGCAAGATTTGAAACTCTCCCTTAGTCTGCTAGAATTACATCATTCATAGGAATAGCTTCGTGTTTAGGGGTCCAACTATCTTGTTATAAAGAAAAGATAATTTGTTCTGTGAACTAAAACACTGTTCAAATAATGAGACTGTAAAATCACTGCAAAGCTTTAAACGAGAATAACATAATTAATTGTTTTAAAAAGCTGCTAGATGAATTACTAGTAAAAAAATCTCATGGTCTGGTTTGCTGGAAGGTTTACTGATGATTCATGAAAGCGAGATATCACAATTACAGGGTAAGCTCATACATCACAGCCATTAGCACTGGGTAATTCCAAGTCCAAGATCAATCGAGTCGGTAAACATTCATTTATTTACTACCAACTAGGTACTCTAGCATCCAAAAATCTCATGATTTATCCCAAATCAAGCCTCTGTTATGAAAACTCAGGATTTACTTAAATAGCCTGGAGACCAGCAAGAACACCAGCCCAAGTCTCGCGAACAGTAGGCTGGATCTGGCTAGCGGGCAAGCTGAAGCCGTAGGTACCCTTGTCGCGGAGCTCAATGGTGTAAGAGTACTTGGCCTTGGCAACGCCCTGGACATAGTCGATGCTGTCACCGGTGGTGGCATACAAGGCTCGGCAAGAGTTACCGGCAGTGTAAGAGAGACCTGACTGGCCACGGATACCGCTGTTGATGCGAGCGGCGACGGATGAAAGAGCAGTTTCCTCGGGAGAAACAACGCTGCAGTCGTAACCGTATGCTAAATGAATGTCAGATTGGACATGGCGGAACAGGTGGTGGAGGGAACTTACGCCAGAGGATGTACTGTCCGTAGGAGTGGAAATCAACGTAGAAAGAGATACCACGGCCAGCAGCCAAAGAGTCAATCTGGCCGACGATAGCCTTGTTCTCAGGGCTGTCACCAGCAGCACGGCCCTTGAAGGTCTCGTCACAGGGGTTGGTGGAGGCACCACCGGTCAGCTCCCACTTGTAAGGCCAGTTGCGGTTGACGTCACGGCCAACGCAGCTGCTTCCGGAGACAGTTTGACGGTTCTTGCGCCAGAGACGGTTGGTGGTCTGGGTGTAAACGAAGCCTGGGATTATGGGTTAGTTTACACATAGAAGGTCTCTAACTTGTATTCGAGGCTTACCGTCGGGGTTGACAACGGGGGTGATGTAAAAGTCGAACTTGTCGACGATGGCCTTGACAGCAGAGTCGGTGCTGTACTTGGTCAACAGCTGGTAAGCCATGTACTCGGCAGTCTAGGAGAAACAACGTTAGTCACATGAAATCAATAGAAATATATTATATCCTACCATGGTGGCAATCCACTCGCGAGCGTGGACAGTTCCGTGGAAGACGACGGCAGGCTTGGAGCCCTTGCCTCCACTTCCCCAGATGTGGATACCAGTCAGAGCCCGGCCCTGGAAAGAGTTTCCAAGGGTGAAAACCTCGGAGCGGCTGGGGTAAGAGGTCTGCAGGTCGGTGAGGAACTTGAGATGATCAGCGTAGGGGTGGTAGGCGGTGAACCATGTCTCGCTGGGAACTACGTATGGTAAGCGTCCTTCTCATTGTGTCATTGCCTTTTGACGTACCAGCATAGACGGTAGAGGTCTCTTCCTTGGCAAGGACAGCACCAACATCCTCAACCAAAACAGTCGAGTCAGAAGCAAGCTTGGTGACCTTGGCAACGTTCTCGGGAGCAACGACAATGTCGAGCTCATCACTAGCACCAGGGTTCAGGATGGTAGCGGCGAGCTTGTTAATCGCCTCAAGATCAGCACCCTCGGGGAGAGTGACACGGAGACTCTTGAAGCCATTGTAGTCAACCTTCTTGGAGCTGGGAACGGCCGTGGCCGCAGCCAGAGGGAGGAGAGCGAGAAGAAAAGACCGCATCTTGGCAATTCGTTCTCGGGAATCAACAGCGCACAAGAGATGGGGTAGAGATTGATTGAGGTGCGGGGTTGAATAGAGTCTCGGATAGTGGCTGGTAGCTTGAATTTATAGAATTGCTTGATTACGATGATCTATCCTCTGAATATGACGATCGACGAGACTATCTTGATCATCAGACCCTCTGATAGCGCTATCCAACAGTTGGCGAACTTCTGTCAATGATGCCATCTTGGCCAGGCCCGGATTGTGTCTCCAAAAAGGTAGGTAATTAAGGTGATACAACATCAAGCACGGAAGCTCCCATATCTCCGCAAAGTACCTTTCCTAAACGGGCAGCTGAGAACCCCTGGCCAATGTTGCATTATCAGCCATGATCTTAGCTGGGGTCGGCAGAGCAAAGGTTCCTCTTTAAGCGCCGACCCTGAACAAATCAGAGCGAGGAATCGCACGGCTGTTGACTCCATGAAAGGAAAGTGGTCTCGGCAATGGTATATGCTTAATAGGTTAGTTTATGTGTGATTTGACTACAGGCGATGATCAATTGAGACAACTGCTCCGGTGGTAAACACACTTCGGTTATCGTGTTCTGGGGTTGTTCCTGATTCGCGGCATATTATGTACCTTGATGATTCGACCTTTCTATTGCCATTGGTGTCTTATTTGAGTCAATGCAGATGGAGACTAGATGAGAAGGAGGATACACGATAAGCTGGATTACTGCTTGAGATGCGTCATTCTTTGGGCATTAAAGTAGTAATATTGGTTCTTTTGTTGAGTAAGAAAGGTCGCATCTGCCAATCCTGGAAAGTCTTGGCATTTTGAATTTTTCGACCGACCTGTTGATATCATGTTCTAGATTCAGTCGAGAGCTGTGCCCCACCATCCACCTGGTGTTTCTAGAACAACATTCGACCTACATTGATAATCTTTGCATGTGTGGCACTTGGCGTCAAGGCGAGTAACTGAATTCGTGCATCAACGGATTTGTCAACTCATTATAACGTGTAACACGTATTCGTGATGATAATATTAATCTAAAATTTATCGCTAGTCTATAGATGCGTCTAAATAATATGCAATGCTTGCGAAGAAACGACTTTTGATCCAGGATTGTTGAAAGAACACTTTTACTGTCTGAACCCGGTTGAATTAAGGGTATGAGTATGATAAATGAGGAGGAAGGAAAAAAGCCTAGACGGCCGTCTTCTCAGACAGCTGGCCAGAAGGTTCTTCGACTGACAAACGGCCAGACCAGACATCAATGTCTTTAGCTCGTGCAAACTTGGTTCCGTACGCGAGCTTCCAGCCAATGATGGGAATGATAAAGATGGGGATGCCGATATAAGATGCAATAAAGTCCGCTGTGTTCCAGTTGCCCTTTAGGAAGACAGGGAAACCGGCAACAAGTGTGATGATGACAGAGCCGATACCGCCGAACCAGGCGGTGTAAGGCTGCCAAGGTGCCTTCCAGGGCAAAGTATCACGGCTGATACCTTGGGCCTTGAGAGCGCGGTGGAAACGAATGTAGGAGAAGCAAAGAGTAGCCCATGCGATGAGTCCTGCTACTGTGCTAAGGTTGAGAAGCCAGTCGAATGCCTGAGCAGCGCCGCCGGAACCGAGACCTGGAGATTGTTAGTTCACCGTTCATAAGATGATACTGTTAACGGAGGAAACTCACTGAGATAAGCCAAAGGTCCAAACAGCCATGAGGTGATGACAGCGACATAAGGGACACCCTTCTTAGTCGTGCGGCCAAAGAATTGAGGAAGTTGTCGGTCTGTTGTCATGGCGAGAATCATGCGAGATCCGACCCAGCAGTATGAGTTACCAGCAGACCAAGCGGAAATCAGGATACAAGCGTTGATGATGGAAGGCAGGACTTTGATACCAGCAGCCTGAATGGCAATGACCCAGGGCGAGCTCTTGGCGTTGCCGGAACCAGAAACAAGGCCCTCGTTCCTAGGATCGACAATCAGGCCAATCAAGAAAGCTCCCAGGATATAGAAGAAGCCAATGCGGTAGGTGACACGGTTGGCAGCCTTGGGGATTTCCCTGTGAGGGTTGATGGCCTCTGCGGCAGTGATAACGACGGTCTCGACACCGATGAATGAGAAGGACGCGTTGACGAAAGCTGAAAGGAAGCCGAGGAAATGTCCGGACGAACCAGTGATGCCGTTGTAGTCGACCCAAGCACCGGGGTCGTTCCAGTATCGGAAGCCGATCGCGTCGCCCTTGGGACCTCCGCCAGCAGTGATGACGATGGCGACAATAACAAGTCCACAGAAACAGAGAACCTTGATGGCACCAGTCACAACTTCGGCCTCACCAAAGAATCGGACGTCCATCAAATTGATCCAGAGGATGAGGACAAGACTGATGGTGATGACGACTGCTGGAGTAATATCCGTCCAGTAACTGACCAAGACCGCGGATGCTGAACATTCTGCTGCGATGGAGATTGTGTAGCAGTAGCCGTAAGAAATTGCGAGGGAGAAACCGACTGCAGGGTCGATGAAGCGAGTTGCCCAGTGAGGAAAAGAACCAGCAGTGGGTAGCTAGTAGAGTCAGTACTGTTGATTGGTCTTCCTATCGAATTTCGTTGAACATACCAGTGTTGCGAGCTCGGAGATACTCTGCATGACACACCAAAGAACAGCGCCGACAACTAAATAGGCCAAAAGCAAACCCGCAGGTCCAGAGGTAGCATACGCTGATCCAGCACCGATAAAGAGGCCCGTTCCGATACCACCACAAAGACCAATCCAGGTGATGTGATATCCCTTCAGCCTTCTTTGCGTAGGGCCTTCACCACCATTGCTGAGAACAGGCTTCTCATCGTCACTCTCATGCGTGTGTCCATACGACGCGTCCACAGGGGGAGCAGTCTCAATAGCGTCGTCGAGGGGATAGTCAGGCGCCATTATTGCCGAGAACAAAGATCAATAGTAATTGTATTTGAAAAAGAGACCCGCCAACAGAAGTTGGTTTATATATATACAAAAAGAAAAAAGAGCTTCTGAAAGAAGTTGGGGAATTTGGAGATGGTCGCGGCTGTCCCTCCGATTGCGCAATTCGAAGTTTTCACTGCTAGCGTGCGGTCTCCCCTAGAACTAGGTGGCAATGGGGAAGAATATGGGTCTGCTCAGGGGCGAGATGCGGGACTTTGGTTGAATCTAGTTTGGTGTGAGAAAATATACATCTCCACATGTCGGCTCTAGCCTCTTGACTATTTGTTCGGTGGAGGCGATGGCGAATGAATAGAATTGATTTTGCGATATTTAATGGCTTTGAGATGGTTGGTTTAAGAGGACTAGATATGGTTCCGGTATCGTAGAGTTTGACTAGCTTTAGCTGACAGGTTTTTCATCAATAGTGTTTTATCAACCAACTTGCTGATATGACCGGCCACTAATGGCTATGTGTGTGCATATGTCCAATTTGTGGATAGACTCACGTAACCAAGATGAAGACGTATCCGTACCCGCTTGGTAAACCTGGAGGTGGCCGTTGACAGCTGCACTTGGACCAAGTTGATGGGGTCGAAACCCACATGGCTTATATCTACCAGCTCAATGCACCGTTTCCGGCCGATTCTAATCCATCGATTTCTGCTAACTTAGTCAGTGTAACCCAAGCTATGCTATAGGGCTGAAGGAAGTCTAGGATATCTGAGAACACCTTGTATTGGCATAAATATCAACATCGTGTATCACTATCAACAATCTCATTCCAGAATCAAGTTGCCACAAACCCGTTTATCTCAATACGCTCAGTCAGAGCAGTCAGACTCAGAAGAACAACTCGATTCAGACAGATCACCGTAGTCTCGAGTGCCAGGATCAATAGCATTCGTCCAAAGACGAAGGAGGTTTCCCAGTCCCGCATGTTCCATCGTTTCCTTGTCCGGCGTCCAAGACCGGGATAGCTTGAACAAACCGTTCATCTCTTGATAAACGTCTGCCATTTCTGTTCTGGCAGTTTTTGGCCGTGACCAAGGGCCAACTGAAACTAACCCAGGTGGAGAACCCAACGGCCGAGCGCCAAATGGTGGGAATGGCAAGCTGTCCAACCGCAGTGTCATTCCAGGACGGCGAACAGAATCCCAGGTCTCGGGCGTGACGGACGTTTTATTGTCCGTGGATATCATGTATTTGCCATTCAAAATTGATGGATACGTATTTAGAGGGTGTCGACCGAGTTTCGGAATTAGGTTTCTTATCATCTAGGAGAAGGTAAGTAAACATTTGGATCGAGGCTAGAGAAAGGAACATCTCATCATACCATTACCGTTTCGCAAGAAGTGTAAGGAACACTCCATTTCTCGCCGTTCAAGTCGATGATGTAGATAGGCGCATTCGATGGACCAAGCTTGAAGAAAAGAGTGATAGATAGTTCTGAAGTGTAGTGAGCCCCAGTGATGACTCCAGCGGATGAATCTGTTTTCTTAGCCTCCATGGCTACGAGAGTCATCTCACAAGAGCTCTTTTGTTTCGCCATGGATATGGCCTCGTCAACGTCCTGACGGATCGTCCGTTCAAGGGAGACGTATTGTTCCATTAGGCCTGGACGCTTTTTCCAAAACCGTTTCTTTGTCAGCTTTCTCAATGCGGTCAAAACTTCCTCTTCTTCTAATGGTAGTTTAGCGACGTGTCTGTGGCCGTGACTGATACGGGCCGTATATGCTTCGATATCCTCACAGCACCATTCATCGCGTGGATTGCGACAGAATAAACGCTGGAACCAGTTTTGAGAAGGGGTGTCTAGATAAGAAGTCCTATCTGAATATGACGAGGTATCATCTTCTTCCTCTTGAGCGATTATTTTGGCCGCATCAGGAGGCGCATCGCTGGCCTCGGATTTGATGTCTTTACCGACATCTGCGCTTGTGTTCTTGTCGGGACTGTTGTTGTAAACGGCATGGCTTCAGAAATTGAAACAACGTAACTTACATTAGAGTATTCACCTGTACAGGAGAGGGTGCGACAGTGATAGAGCTAATAGCCTCGCTGTCAGCATAATTATACCACCCCCTCGATAGAAGATATTACCTTGACTCTGAGACTACACTTCCATTTTCTTCGACAGAGATTTCGGATGGAGGAGACGGCTCATCTTTCTTTGTCCAGCGTTCACGCTTCTTTACAAACATCTTGTGGTATGCCACTCTTCTTTTAGCAACGTTCTCAGCAAAGAGTCGCATCGAACGTTCATTCTCCCAATCGCCTGGGGAACGCGTTGTAGTGCTGGACAACTCTAGTTAGTTTGCTTCGCCAGGGGCGAGTCGAAATAGGAAACAAACCTCAACTGGAACTTTGCAATACTACCAAGGAGAAAGCGCAGCGTGAGCTCGTGCTTGACCTGTCTTAACTCCTGCTGGCAGATCAGTAGACGAGGTTCCAGCCATTCCCAAATTGTGAAACCAGAAAAGTTCTTATCCATCAAAGATGACAGAAGACTTTCGACCTGTTCTTGCTTCATACGGCCAATCTCTTTGCCATCATCGTGGTTTTTTTCTCTATTGACTAGCAAGAAGAGGATTCCTTCGTATAGAACTCTGCAGATGGCAGCAAGGCCATGTATGTCATTTATGCAAACTTGTGTGAAAACATCGGGAGATTCTTGAAGCAATTCGTGAGCTTTTCGAAGCGTAGACGATGTCGAGTTAATGAGGGACACGAGTTTGGGAAAGCCTTTTCTTCGAGCCTTGCGACATGTCTCAGCCTGCAGGTCGAGCGAGCTTGATAGGTCGGAACCTAGTTGGGCAATGGCCGGTATGTTTAGCTCCGCCATTGCACAGATGCCTATGAGCAGGGTAGTTGATGAAAATTGGAGAAGAGACTTGTTACGGAAGCTGGGCGTCTGGCCCCTCTTTATGCTGATAATTCCATCGTCGATCTGCTGTGATGACTGCCTGTATGGTCTCACAGATGCCCCTCAATTCCTGCAAGCTGAAGAAACCGACCAGTCACAGATATGTAGCCCACGCTGCTGCCTGGACTGTGTTGCAAAGAGTAACTGGAAAACATACCATGCATAAGCCACAACATCGCGATTGGCGTAGCTATTAAGTGTATGCCTCTCTGCCAATCGTAGCTGTGCACTCAGGATATCTCCTAACTAGGTATCGTTATAGAATCACATGTTCTATTACTCATCTTGGAAAGAACCGTCGAAGGGGTTGTTCTTCTAAATAATTATCCTCGGACTATAGCACTGGCTCAGACGTCTGTCTGAAAGATGTCGCAAGTGGATCGAAAGGTACAGAATAGTGATTTCGTCAGCGGAGGAAGTGATATAAGGATATGGAAGCTATTCAATGGTGGATGAGGAAATTCATGTATATGCGAGACGGGAACTGAGAATAGCAAATTCCGCATACGATCGGGCTGAGGTGCATTTCAGCGCGACATGTTTGAGCGGACTTCAAGGTCCATTCTAGATACTTGTTTTACAACATGGAGTATCGGAACACATAAATTCTAGCTTAGCCGCAGTATAGGGTGATGTTTTTCCACTGCTGGCTCCCACCTACAGCATTGTTCAGAATGATGGTATTGCTATGATAGAACAATGTTCAACGCTCGAGCATGTACGTTGCCCGGAATTTTTGTTCCGACCTCACATAATGTCTCCAGCCATTATAATTCGCGAGTTGAACATGTTCATGATTAGAAAGTACCTGCTTTAGTCCTGCTCAGTGAACAATGCCATTATGTGGTATTTTCGTGGCACTTTTGAAGATATTGCCGAGGGTGTTCGAGAGAATTAAGCTCATGTTAAAAGCGAGCAGGAGAACAATGACAACAAACGCTATAACAACTGTTTCACGAAAAAAATATAAATGCCTGCACTTACCACTCCCATATCATCTTCTTTCGTCAACAATCTTCCAACCCATTTTGTACACTGACAAAGGTAAGATCACCATTTTTTGCGATTCATTTTCTTCCAGTCTTTGCACAGATAAAATAAAAACTCAAGACAAACACATCAACAAGACACAAATATGTCGTCTGACATCAACGACCAGATCCAGCAACTTGGCTCCCAGCTCACGGACCTCCGCATCAACAATCAGGCCGAGGGGCATGGAACTATGAACAGCATGAACCCACACCCATGCCTCTCCATCTTGACGGCCGTTCTCCAAGAATCCATCATGGATTGTGACAAACCTGGGAACTGGTACGAACGCTCCATTCTACGTCATGAATCAATCTACAAAGACGAGATCGACTTGTCCCAGCGTGTCACTCAACGCAAGTACAGCTCATGGCGATGGATCCCGCATGTTTTCAACGGTCCTAGATATCAGTACTCTCCCAATCGGCTCTGCCCAGGCGATGTTGAAGTTATCAGCATTAGAGATGATGTTGTTCGATCCAAGATTGAGTGCGGCGAGCGAGTCTTCGAAGATCCTGCTAATGTCGGCCAGTTTTCTCCAATCGGATCGAACATCAACCTAGATGTTAGCGAGCCTGAGAAGGCAGGGTGGAGAGTCCTCGTTTGGCGTGTGTATGGGGACATTGAAAGCCGCTACATGGATCGTCAAGGACGTGTCGTTGCTGATCCAAGGGTACATCGCTCCTAGTGAGTCACCGAGATCGGGGACTACACGCCATGGGGAGAGAAGAGACCTTGTCTCAGATGGGACGATGAAGTATCATATGAGTGCTGGACACCTGTATGCTTTTTTTCTTTGTATTGTCTGGGGCTAGGAACATAACACAGATTGTATGACGAGTAGTGGTCCTGGATTTAGGTTTGCTGGGCAATAAGACATTCATTAGAGTTTGGGCGACTTCTAGATTGACAATTAAAACATTGATTAACACCAAGCATCATTGTATATTGGCGCGTGATTATGAGGCTTTATGTGATTGATAAAGTTATACATACGTCCGAACCGTCTAAAACTGACACTGGTCGGTGTATTGATATTAAAATTCAGAACTAAGAAAAAACAGTATGATAAAATTCCGTACAGAAAAGTTGTCTTGGGCTGAAGACGAGCGAGTTCTAAGTAGTCCAAGAGGGGAAAGTGGTTTCCATTAGCTACTTTCTGGATACCTACCTAACTAAAAAAGTATTAGAGGTTACTCTATATACTCTATCACCCCACCCATTTTCAACAGCCCCCCCAGCTACAGCAGTCTTCAGATTGTTCATCTTCCGTAGTATAGTGGTCAGTATGCAAGCTTGTCACGCTTGAGACCCGGGTTCAATTCCCGGCGGGAGAGATCCAGCCACCTGCGATACGCAGGTCTTCTTTTTTTTCTTTATTTCAATTATCATTCATTTCAAAAATGGATCTCTTGTTTGATCAACATTCTTTCTCTTTTATTTTGACTTGTTACCTGTGTCTACTATCATCTCCTCAATGTTCCGACATGCATACTAATTACAATACATGCTGTTCTATTGCTTCCATAAACCATAAATTCGTGACTTAGGCCATCATTCCACTCAGAGCGTTGGGCTCACCAAGAGCACCTTGAGGGAATCTAGAGTTGAAGCCAATGACATCGCGCACACCGTTGAATGTGGATGTCTTGATGGTAAGCTTCTGGTCGGAAACCAACCATCTGACACCCTCACTGCAGGGAGGTGTTGTCAAAGAACCCTCGTACCTGAGTGATTGTTAGCTTCTTTATCTCAATCTCGATCATTTGAGGATTTACTTACGTCTGGAAGGAGCCGGCTGAGAGAGTGTTGACGAGCTCAGCCATGTTGAGAGACTTGGTCTTGGTAAGAGTGCCAGGCTCAGCGATCTCGCCAACGGAGCCAAGAACCGTCTCCAAAAGGTTGGAGGAACTGGTGGCTGCTGTGGCAGGGGCATTGACGTGGAAGAAGGATCCTCCAACGGCAGGGAGTTGTCGCTTGTCGTGAGTATGAGGTGTGCTCTTGCGGACCATCTTGACAAAGCCATCCTTCTTCTTAAGAGTTGCACCAGTCGAGTTTCCAGGAGCAGAAGGAGTGCTTCCACCAGCTCCATCTTCGACATCGATAAAGACACCAACAACGGCAATCTGTGCATCTTCGCTCTCCCAAACCATGTGCATCTCCATGGCCATGCTCTTTCCGGCGTCGAGATGCTCGCTGGGCAAGTGAAAGTGGAATTGCTGGAGAGTGTAGCTGGTGTTACCAAATCGCATGCTGCCCTGTCCGGCGATAACCTCGACGGTAGTGCCAAGGTTCTCGAACTCAGTCCCTTCGGCCATGTCGGGGATCTCGAGGCTCAGCTGAGAGGCAGGGATCATTGCGTTGGCGCCAGGGATCATGTCGATGGGGGATTGGTTGACGCCAGTAGAGCAGACAGCGTTGGCTGCAGGATCGAGAGCAACCCAGTTGGTAGGGCCCTGTTCTACCGGTCAGTATACCTTGTCAGTGAGTCCATGTCAGGTCAACTCACGATCTGTCCAGTGTAACCAAATGTGTTGACCTCGACAGTGCCATCCTCAGCTCTGGGGTGTAGAAGGGTTCCGTAAGCACAAGACGCCATAGCCTTGGAGGCAAAGGCGCCAAGAAGGAGAAGTCGAAGGGTGATGGATCCAGCCATGATGATAGTAGTAGTACTGATTAAACAGGGTAATAAAAGAGGTGTGCGTATTAAACAAAACAAAGTATTAGCTTATTGAAACAAACAAAAACAGAGGCCAGCCTCAAAAACGGAACAATTAGAGCAGCTGAAAGGAAACGACGAAGACAGAGGAAAGAAATCGAACGATGATGTCTAAAAATCAGCAGGTTGAGGCAGGACCAAGTGTTTTAATACAAGGAGAGGAGGCGAAGCTAGACTGTTCTAGTAAGCGTGCTATAATAATTAAAACAGATAATATTCCGGTGTTGAAACCCTCCACCGTTAGGGGCGACAAGACATATTCGCTTGCTACTAGCTCTGGCTCCAGTCAGGTATGCTTCGCAGTAACCTTAAAGTCTAACTTTGCAGTTTATTGTCGACGTTACGTTGAGTCTGCGTCGCAGGTCTTGTCTCCAGGAGTCCAGGAGCTGACTTGCTGGGGATGGTATCGTCTACGGTTTCAGCCACTAGGAATGCACGCCAAGGTCTTGACAGTTGCCGTGACCCGAGAATGGTCTGGGAATAAATGTAGATCGTCTTGCACTGGATGAACCATTGTTACTTGGCATTTAAGATAACAACTATGAGCCTGCTACTTTTTGATCAACATCGCGCAACAAGCAAGTATCGGACTGGCGATAAATTAGTAATTAGAGTTGATGATAAGCTTAACCCCTAGCATACTCCATATCATCAATAACAAGACAAGCATCGGCGGCCGTTATCTATCAATCTGCAGGGTTTACCGTAGAAGTGGTCTGATTTCTGGGGTTCTAGACTAATTCGTCCCGTTGCAAGCGCCAAGCCAAAACTGTTTCAGCATTACAATGGTTTGGGACCGGACATTTGAAACGGCCAAAACCTCCTAGGGAGCGCGATTTCGAATTGCTACCGTAACAAGGATTTTTCTTCCGATAATTGCGTGAGGACAGCGGTTTCCTACGACAAGGAGATATCACTAACCGGTCAAAGACAAAACATGAACCAAGTCGACAGGGCATTTTTCAGAAGACAAATGTCAAAAATAACTCACGGAGTCATTTGTGTTAGAACGAAACGTGAATCTTTGTTTTTTTGGACTTCCTTTTCTGCTATATATAACTACGTTGAATATTTCCGAGGCCTGGATTTGTCACCGGAGTCAGGGGAAAGTTGAAAATGGTTAGAGGCTCCACGCTTCCGTCTTGTTATCTTAATTTACGGCAACGATGCCTTATTCGACATAAGCTCCATGTTCTATAACCTCGTTGCTATTGGACACTTGACAGGTTGTCACTGCAGCGACTTCTTTCTAGGGGATACAAGACGTCAAATCACGGAGAAGATAGACTTGATACCCACAGAAGACATGACTCCGCAATCAGAGACGAATCAAGTAATTTATATGGGACCGTTACGAAGTGGAATCATTGGGTCGGGGAACGTAGCAGAGGGCCCAACCCCAGTGAACGATATGTCCCATACTTACCGCGTATGATGACAACCTCGAGGTTACGACAGAGCTGGCAGGTTGACATTGGGATATAAATAAAGCGGTTACTCGACATACCGAGTGGAAAAAGAACCATCACGTCTTGGCAAGCTCCTACTCTTGCCACAAAACCTAGTCTAGCAGAATGGCATCTCTACTTTGATCTATGCTGTATTCCAGACTCAGAGCAAAGAAGACCATCCCTTTGTACTAAACATGCCACTTCATACCGCTATCGATTGAACTGTCGTGGCCACCAACATGTAAAATCTTGTAGAGAAGTCACCAACGTCCTGGTGTAACATGGAAGTCAAAGTGTCGCGGCGGTACGTACTGGAGCCAAGACAAGGCTGTTCCTCAGCTGGTGCAAATTCGATACACAAGGAATCAGCTAGTCTTGGCTCTTGGCAGTCTATTAGAGCTGCCATATTTTGAAGTTATCTTAAATTTGAACTTATGTAAACTAAAAGCGATTTGCAACACGTTCGCGATTTAAACTGCGCATTACTTACCTGTCGGTGTCCAATGTCAGAATATCCACTTTGATTCGTCGCAGCCAATAATCAGAACTGTTGACCCCAGTGCTCCTACACAATATCAATGACATAAAATAAAACTGCAAGATGTTGTTTTACAGAACGATCGATGTATGGAGACAATAGGCAAAAAAAGCAAAAAAAAATGATAAGTGAAGGACTCTTTAAGAGCCCGACTGTTTTCCAGTCGACGCGGGCCTGATTCGAACAGACGCCTCCGAAGAGAATAGATTTCTAGTCTATCGCGTTAGACCACTCCGCCACCGCGCCTTATCAGATTGTTGAAAAAACCTGTCAAAATACGGTACAAGAAGTGATATTTCCGGTGGACTGAGACATGAAAATATCCAACATAGATCACGTACACCAACTTGAGCTTCAAACTATGATGTCTAGCTTCCGTTTCCCATCGTTAAAGGCTTTATTTCGTTCTTTCAAGCACATCAGGTTTGTAAAATTAACTGTAGGGGATTCCCCGATTGCATAGCCTCGAGGCGGTGTGCAAAACATGATATGTCAAATGCACTTTCACCGTCAATGAGCCAACCGGTCCATAACAGGCGAATGTCCTGCCTGCCTGCCTTGTGGTTCGCCGGTGGCTATGTAGACGCCTTGTTGTAATTTATTTCAACATTCTGTCGCGGCCAACTGGAGAGCCTTACATTTCCCCTCATCAATTTTCTCCTACAAATACCCATCGCTTACGGACGGTCTCGAGAAGCTTCGGAAAATAATTCGCACAGTGGTTTTCTACAAAGACTGACAATGGAGTTTGGTCTAAGTTTTGGGGCCGTCGGGGATTTCATCTCAATCGCTATTCTGATCAAGGACATTGTCGCCGCCCTTGATGACTCGCGTGGGTCCGTCAAAGAATACCGAGAGCTGGTACAACAACTCAATACCCTCGGCCAGACATTAGACGCAGTACAGCAGACGTTCGAAAACCCCCATTTGACAAGCTCCCTAGATGGTATATCAGGAATCGCGCTTGACACAGTGGCCAAGACCAAGAACTGCTTGACTGGTTTCCTGGACCAGATTAGCAAGTATGAGCCAACCTTGGGTGCCAGTCCTTCTGTGAAGAAAGTTCCAATGGCCGGCATTCGTAGGAAGGTTCAATGGAAGTTGAACTACAAAGACGTTGAAAAATTCCGCACTGAGGTGATGGGATATACTATGGCACTCAAAGTGGTTTTGGAAGTGATCACAGTGTAAGTGGAGTTCCAATCCTGGTGATGCATAGTGTCCTAACCGAAACAGACGGGCATTGCAAAGAAACCACGATTCACTGGTCAGAGAACAATCTGCTGCTGAGGGTCGCACGGCCACATTGATTCGTCAATCAGAGGCATCGTTAGGAAGATTCCTCGACTTCATAGGTCAAAGCATAATTTCCAAACTGGAAGTCCTCTTTAGCTTAGGTATACAGCTCAAGATAACCACAGGCCGGATCGCGTCTACGATAAACAGCATCGCAAGGGATCTCAGCAGCATCCAAGCTGTTGTGATGCGACTCGACGGAGGACTAAGCACCGAATATTTCGTCTTGGAAGACATCACCGGCAGGGTCTTTCCTATCCATCTGAAAACAATCACTTCTTGGGAGATTCTTGAATTTATACTAAACGAACGTTTCAAGGGAAAGAAAGGTGCTCGTCGCATCCGGCGCAAGCGTTACACTCTTCGAGGGAACAAGACCCACAGAGAGGTCGATGGCTCAATGCCGTGGGAGAGTGCTTTTTTGCCATATCAGAAGATCAACATGAGCTTGATATGTAATGAAGCTGAAGGTAATGGCACAGGTAAAAAGGCAACATTAAGCTGTCCTTTTTGCAAAACGTCTTCAGACAGCGTATCCACAACTGGTGTCGAGGTGAAGTGGAAAGTCTATCCTTCATTTCCGTCATCAGACAGTTCACTAACTAAAACTTTAGTCAGAATTGTGAAAGATTCTTCACAAGAGTGGTGGAGCTTGACCATGGCAAACTAAAGGAGGTGTCAGAATTGTTGGCAAGATCCAGGTGCACAAAAAACACTGTGAATGACCCGGGCTTCACAGAAGCCGAGCAATCGGAAGAGCTCAGCCCTCAACCAAGACCCGAGATGGGGCCACTTCCATCGAATGCAGATTACGATTCGGATGAAGAGGATGTTCAAGGGTTTGTGAGAGTTCATCTCATCTCAAAGGAAGCCAGGACAACCACGGGCCTGGCTAGCAAAGCTAAGTCGGATCGCATCGTCAATCACGGAAGCGGTTTCATAACAGGAGTCGACCACCTACACAATACACAGAAATCATATCGCCGGGTAAACTTCCGAATGCCTCTAAGAGAACAGTACGATGACTATCTGCCCGACCGACTAAGAAGAAAAATGAAAATATCACCATACAATAGGTATATCGATAGCTACAGGCAAGGACGAGACAAACTTGGCGTTTCAACACCAATACCATACCGTGTGTATGAAGCACATAGTGGGAGCATGTTCTAATAGCAGTAAAAAGAAAAGAAAAAGAATGTCGGTGGAGAGGCTCGAACTCTCGACCTTTGGATTACCCAGGTGTTTAACCGAGTCATGTTTACATCGAATAATCGATAGAAATATGAGACCAACGCTCTAACCAACTGAGCCACACCGACAGATACGAGAGACATGCTTATCGGTCAATTGATAGCCTCCCCTGCTGATCCACGTAGGGATTGGCTGAGGGCCGCGACGGTTGAGAGTATGGGTGTGTGTGAAGACCTGCTCGTCTTGAAACAGATAACGACCGTATCATGGGTATCTAAAAGAGTGACCATGGTGTCTGTCTAGATTATCGAAAGACAGGGCACATACAATCCAATCAAACAGGCTAGAGAACGTCCCGTCTCAAACTCAGTCTGGTGACTATATGGTGATCTGAATTGATAACATGGACAGAAATTCGTTATGTGTGAAGTTGATGGGATACTGCGCAGCTAGGTTGGGTTGTAACCTGCTGTCACACGTCGTCTTGGGTTTGGCATGATAGGCATCTTCTTGATTCAATTTGTGGCAAAAATGAATTTCGACCCCCGAAGGTGAAGACAAGGGGCAAAAATAGTTGACAAGACTGGGATTCGAACCCAGGCCCCTTTCGAGACTGCGAATCGTTACTAGTTCGAATCGAACCTGAACACAGCGCCTTAGACCGCTCGGCCATCTTGCCTTTTGATTGGGTATAAGATTCGAGCAGTTTTTGTCAATATGTCCAGTATGTCTAGAGCAGCGAGTCAGATACTACTGAACAGTGACATGTATGTATCTGCTCACAATTACTGTAAGATATCTTGGAAACTATTGGATTTCACAGAAGTCTCAAAATCTGATCAGCTACGTGTCATTTGTAGAGAGGTTTACCGAACAGCCTCCTTTCTTGAAGATTTACAGAAACACATTACAGCATTGTTTGTAAAACTTAGAAAAAAACGTGCGAAATTTTCTCAACACCCAAACGCATCCGAATCATTATAGAAAAAGACTAAAATATGACTTTAAAATTAAAGAATAATACCCAATGCATCAGTATGCCTTGAATATACTCTCATCTGCTATTACATCGAATTGTTCATCTGTCACTTGTCCGTTGAATCTACCCTACATCCAAGCAACTGAAAATTCAGTGATCAAAGCTCCCTAAAACGCGGTACAGGGTTATTTTCAGCGCGACTCTTCCACGGTAGTGTTCCAGAAATCGCGTTATTACTCCCAACCTCCTTCTTTACCTTCCAATGACAGCGCGACTCTCGATACTTGCAAACTTTGCACCGCGTTTATTGCAGACTCTGATCGATAAATCCCGTGCTCCACAAACGTTTCATTGCGTCATGGTCTCACCGCGTCTGCAAGCGCGTAGGGTCTCTGACACAAGTGTAACACAATTCGTCTGACACCACGTGTGTTAAGTTACGTTGCGGGAAGTGACATGAGATTAAAAAACATCTCACCTCGTCAACCTTTATTTCATCCTCTCGCATCGATCCCAAGTTCATCTCGCCTCATCTTGACCTTTAGATTTTTCCTAGCGTGCCGTCTGTATTTCGTATATCGTCCCAACTCAAGATTACCAGATTCACTCACAACTCCATAATGTCACATTCGAGAGTGTATCGTATACGATATATTAGGGGAAGTATGAACTAAATAAATGATAAATACATACAAATGAAACACAGATCAGAATTATCATCCACCATCGTATGTTCCGTCAGGAACGCCATCCAATCGTAGAAGCCGTCGCTTCTGGCCAAGAAGAAACATGAATTAAAGAAAGACGATGAAAAAAGAAAGAAAAAAACACTAAAAGAAGATATGGTTGAATTAAACACCTGGAGGAGTGAAGCCAGGAAGCTTGGGCCAGTCGCCAAGGCGACCTGGATCACCACCAATGCGGACCCAAATGGCGTGTGAAGGAGTAGGTCCATCAAGCACAAACATCTGGTACCAAGAAGGAGGACTGACAAACGCATCGGGAGGTGCAGTCACGCTGCAAGTGTTGCCAGAGCACGAAAACTCAGGGAACAAGGTACGCTGACCCATGCTCACACCGTGAGTGGCACCAACAGAAGCCATGAGGGAGACGCGAAGGTTGGAAGCACCCTCCTCGAGATCAGAAGTGAGAGTAAAAGTGTAGCTCTCGCCATAAGTCCAGTCACGGTCCGAAATGGTAAAGTTGGGCTGGGTAGCACCGGACAAGAGGTAGTCGGGCCAGAAGTACTCAATGCGCTTCTCCTGGGGATGCTTACCCTGATCTTGAGGGTCAGAGCCAGAGACGAGGACCTTTCCATCACTGAGGAGCACAGCCTCGGAATGGTACATGCGGGCGATGGTGGTGTTGGCGAGGACCGTCATGCGCTGTCCGAGAGGCTCCTCGGGGTCGTACATAACGGCGTTCAAGTTGGAATTGTCAGCGAGGCCGAAACCACCGCGACCAACTTGAGCTCCACCGAGGATGAGGTAGCGGCCATCAGGGAGGGCGACCATGTTGGGCATGACACGCTTGGAGGGCTGTGACTGTTAGTATGTGACGTTGAACAAGTGGAGATGATGAATACTTACCATACGCTCGATGGTCCACTCAGCACCCTCGACATCAGGAGCCATCAAGACACAGTTGTCGAGAGCTTCGTTACCAGGCTCATGGGTAGTACCACCACAGATGAGAACCTCGACGGGGTCACTATAGGGAGCCTTCTGAGGCAAGACCATCATGGTGCCCTGGAGAGGATAGTTGCGACCAGTCAATGGGTTATCAACTTGGCCAGGCATGTCAGGCAGCTTCTTGATAGACTGGAAGTCGACCTGAGAGAGAAGACGAGACTCATTAAATTGAGTAAAGAAAATATTACCAGAAGGCAAGATGGCCATGTGAGGATAAGAGTTGGTTCGGCCAATGTTTTCAGCGCGCTCAAGGTAGTCGAGGTAAGTCGATTCTGTCACACCAGCAGGGTGAGGAAGGATTTCAGCGGTGGGAACAATAGGAGCGTCAGAGCCAGACTCGCCGCCCATAGCAAGAATAGAACCGTTGGAAAGAACAATAGCAGTGGGATACCAGCGAGGATCAAACAGTCGCAGCTGTGAGTAATCCTCTTCCCAGACGTTGGTGCCATTGTCAACTCCCTGGGGAGAATCAGGAGTGAAGAAGCGAATACCGTAAACTGACTCGGCAGACCAGCCGCCAATGTTGATGATACGACCAGCCTTGTCGGGGAGAGTGAAGGAAGCAGAGCAAAAGACATCGGTCTTGAGAGCGAGTTCACGGTAGATGTTGGTGGTGTAGTCAAACTCGAAGGAGCCCTCAGTATCGTCATCAGACGTACCGTGCTTCTCGACGAAAACAACCTTGTCGTTGATACCGACAGAGCTGATAAGGGGGATGATAGGAGAAGTGGAAAAGTGGTCGTATTTTCCAGCCTTGGGACCAGATGCGTAATGGAAAGTGTTGAGCGAATCACCAGTCCACTCGTAGTAGTTGATGTGGTTTCCAGCACCGCATGTAGAATTGCGATCACCAGGGCAGGCCATGCTGCAGAAACTGTCGTCCTTCCAGATATCACCCCTAGCCTCGACAGCTTTGAGATCGCCACAGACACATTGGCGACCGTACTCGACACCACCAGCTGAGTAACCGAACTTCTGGCAGCGCAAGAGACAGGTCTCGATGGTCATGTTGCTGGCGGCATAGCTACCGGCGTCTTCATAGAGCCACTCAAGAACGTAGGGGTTGTTGTTATCAAAGACACAGCCCTTGTACTCCCAGTCACCAGGAAGGTCATCTTCCTTGGCAACAGGGATAGGGTAGATCTCGAAGTCTCCATCGGAGTAGAGCGACAGACGACTACCAGCACCGCACATCTGGCTGCTGTCGCCCGCGCAGGGCATGTTGCAGTCAGAATCCTTGACCTTGGAAGCAGCATTGTTAAGAGCATTGCCGCAGAAGCACTCCTCTGCATACTCGACACCGGCGATCTTGAAGCCGTCCGCGATGCATGTGGCGATACACTTCTGAGGAGTCATGTCCTTGGACGTTCCGGCAGCTTGCAAGGCACGGCCCGGCGGGTCAGTGTAGCAACCTGCATAAGTCCAGGTTCCAGGTAAGTCAGTGGCGACAGGAGCGGTAGTGCCGGAAGACGAGGCCGTGGCGGATACAGTTTCAGTGGGGGATCCTGAAGGAACAGAAGATCCGCCAGCTGAAGCCTTGCCAAAGACAGTCAATCTGTCGCCAGCGCCGCAAGGCTGGTCGTCATCGCCAGTGCATGGCATGTTACAATCATCCTCATCTGTCTTTGTAGTGGGCCTCTTGCTGCCGCAGACTAGTCACAAAATCGCAGGTCAGTCACAAAATCGATCAATAATTACGAACGCACTGCATGCATGTCCCAAAAAGAGCGGAAAATTTCACTTACAGCACTCCTTGGAGTACTCCATGCCCGCAAATGCATAGCCAAGACCGGCGCAATGGGCGACGCAGGTCTCAGCTGTGAGGCCCGTCTCATCGTAGTGAACAGGGCCATCGAGAGCGCGCTTGGAGGTGCTATCAATGTAGCAGCCCAGATAGGTCCAGCCTTCGCGTGGCGATTCAGGCGGCGTCAGATCCCTGCGAAAGATGGCGCTCGCAGACGTCAAGGGAAGGGACGCTGCGGCGAGCGCAGCAAACCGAAGCACCAGCATGACGGCTGAATGCTGTACGAGGTGACAAAAGTGGGAGAGGGGCGTGGAAGGCAATAAAGGTAAACACCAAAAAAGAACGAAAGACTTGGGTAAAAGCGAAGGAAATGAGTGTATCAAGGGGGTGGATACTCTGAAGCGGGATGTGATGTGCAGAAGGGCTGGAACTCTGTTGTGAACGAAGGAATGAATCCCCATGCAATGCAGAAACTCAGAAGGAGAAATTGCCATGGTGGTTGGATAAACCTGTACATATATGACTTGTCCTCATACCCGAGGATACAGGAATTCCTCACCTCTCTCGTGCCCACATCCCTTTGTCCTTTGATTCCGCCCCTTACCTCTACATTAGCTGTTCAATAGTCCAAGAGTCAGCCCATTATGCCCATCCCTAATACAACTAAGACTCTTACTATTGTTGCACGCGGAACGGTGAATAGTCCTTGTGATTATGCAGGTCGACGGGCGCGTGAACACAGTAGAGTAGTAAAATATCTTATGCCTAGAGCCTGGTGACCAGAAGAAGCAACTAAGAGGATAGTTTGCCGGTGGATCAGGCCAGTATTACTGCATATTGGATCCATTCTGGCCCAAACGGTCGAGACAGCCGGGTATGTCTTGGCAAAAGGTCTTGAACAAATTGCTGACCGGCGCCAATTCGGCTCAGCCTTGCGATGGGGTTTGTGCTGTAGGCAGACGCTTTGGAGTGCCTGCTTGAGCGAGAAGAAGGGTTCATGGTGAGCCTGAGGCGTTGCAACTTTGATCGACAGGGTCAGGGCTGGGATCTGGGCGGGTATCCAGGCTGCCAATCTCTCGATCTGTACGAGAGTGGGTAGAGAGTCATGGACCACCACCTGGACCCCTGAACATATGGTTTGTGGAGAGCTGTAGAGGAACGAGGAACGAGTTGGGCCAATGAACAAGTCTGAGACGTTGCTATCTTAGAGCCAGTCTAAAACTAAAACGTTGGTTCATCTATAGAGTTATCTACGATAAGGTTGAAACCAAACTAGGCTGAAGTCTTTTTTAACCACTATCCACCAGGCAGATTGTAGTTGAGTCTAGGAGGGACGGACTGTGTCATAGAATCATTTCTCTTGAGTACCAAGGTTCAGGGGACTCGGACGTAGCGTCCCACCGTAATTGGGCGGGTAAAAGATATGTACTGTACGTACCGCACAGCACAGATAACCACTGCACGTTTGAACCAATATCTAACCCCTGCTCAATTTGGCAGTTCGGAAGGTAAACATGGTCTTGGCCCGGTTGGTGAAAAAGAAAATAACCGAGGGAAGTGGATGCCGCAAGAACCCCTGGCCTAGTATAAATGTAACCCACACCGAGTAACATTGGATTAGAGAGAATCATGAACCAAGAAAAAAACACGAGCTTGGCTGCAGGCAAAAGTTCTACTACCTGCAAGAGACAGGGGGCACTACATCGTGTTGGCCGCACCAAAGATATTTTATCATGTTTTTCAAGTTTTCCAGCGCTTAGCGAGGGTCCCTTATCATGTCAGTTTCGGGATGCAACCAGTTGAGGCTTCGCTTGGCGGGATACCAAGACTATTGCATTGAGTGTGTTGGTCGGATAATTGTCAGCTCCAGGACAATTAATGCTTTGCCAACGCACAAGTCCTTGGCTTTATGATATATGCATCGAGGGTCTGTACTAGTGAGGTACAACATAGTAGGGATAAAAATACACACAATCCGCATTATAGTGCAAATCACCCCGTCTTGTGTTTCTCTGATTAGAAATTCCATCGATGATCTGTGACAATTCACCATTTTTATTCCCTGCACCATTCCCTGTAATAAGATATGCGACCGCTAGACAATCTTGGCTGTAAGAGAAATCATGACTGCGTATGAAAAGTGAAGTGGCTAGAGTGGTAACTGTCAGCGTACAATGCAAGGTCCGCACGAGCAAATCTGGAATAAATCGCGAAGGCTGACACGAGATCGAGAAGAGATGGAACAAAGATTACAAGTGACAGCATAAAAGATAGATAGATAGATGGACAATGTTCCGCCAATGACATCGTATTTGTTCATGTTGGTGAGAATTTAGTTCCAAACGATGTATCTCCGTTCATGTAAGCTTAAGAGGTGCAACTCACCACGTGGGGGGATAATAACGCGAAAAAAACTAAAAAAGGTGAGGTTATCAAGACATTATAATATCGGTACCATTCTGTGTATTACTCATTCTCTCACCGAGACCCAGAAAACAAAAACATAACCCAGACCCGGGAAAAATTAATCTTGCATGATGCTTCAACCAGATCTGACAGTCCCAGCACATGTACCCTCCTGCCACATCTTGACAGACTTCACAATCATGCCGCGATCCTTGACAGGACCCCAGGTGGGAAGCCAGGTGCTATTGGCCTTCCAAAAGTCTCTCATAGGGGTCTCACTGCTATCAGCCCAGGGCTTGTCGCCAATCGCGTCGCTGTAAGCATAGTAGATTAGCATGCGTTCGCTATGTGAGATCGGGCGGGAAAAAGTGGATTGGTAGAGGTGCTCTCGTGGAGAAACAGGGGGAATAACTCACGGAAACCAGCCGTTAGTACCGCCGACTGCAACGTTGAGGATGAGATAGAATGATTCGTCGAAAGGCGTATTTTTACGACCTGTGCTGCTCCAAGGGTCCACGGGGATGGAACCGTTGATTGACTCGCCGGCGAACTCGCCGTAAGTCCAGAGGTTCTTGTTCTTGGTAAAGTCAAAGAATTGAACTTGCTGTGAAGGAGTCAGTATTTGTGGTTGCGAGGTGAAATGAAAAAGACTTACTCGGAGACGACCATCAAGCCACGTAAAGAGATACTTCTCACTCCACTCCAAACCATAGGTGTGGAATTTCTCAGAGTACAGGGATCGCTTTCCTCCCCATTCGCCGTAGGCTCTCCTCCAGCGATCATTCTCTGTAGCAGTTCCCCAGTGAAGCGCCGAAGAGATGAGGTTGTTACCCATGGGGTACGTCCTTGCATCATTGCCACGGCTCTCAGCAATATCAATCTCACCAGATTTGGGCCACTCGCCGTAGACCTCATCCTGGGGCATCATCCAGATAGCAGGCCAGAGCCAGTCACCTCTAGGCATACGCGCCTCGACCTCGACGCGCCCGTACTTGATGGTCTTCTTGCCCTTGGTGTTTAGGCGCGCAGACCGTACAGGGTTGATGATCTGACCGAGAGTGGCGTTGCTGCGAGATGCGCAAGGCCAACGGTCGTTGGCCTTCTTGATACTCTTGGCTGTGCACTTTCCCCAGGTGCGACTATTGCTGGTCATATTGACCGTAAAGCCATTTGTGAGTTGATCATGAGTGATGGAAGTGCTCTCAAGTGTCGCTGTAGGGACAATGTGAAGGCCCT
Organism: Fusarium palustre; assembly: GCA_014899045.1. Classification (NCBI taxonomy): domain Eukaryota; kingdom Fungi; phylum Ascomycota; class Sordariomycetes; order Hypocreales; family Nectriaceae; genus Fusarium; species Fusarium palustre. Next base: position 50,533 of record JAAVUH010000224.1, read on the forward strand.
CGGCGTCGACATATGCGTTGGCTGGATCATTCGTTGTCCAGTCAAAGGAACCAGTACTGAAAATTGTCAGTGATGAGATAAGAAGAAGAGGTAAAAACTTACCCAAAGCCGTTCATTTGGACTTCATGGTTCCAGTTATTGAGATTCTGGAAATGATCGTCCATGATCAGGCAGTACTAAATCAGTTAGTTTAAGATCGTGATAATCATCGTGAGCTTCGCTTACATCGTGCTTGGGGACATGAGTCTCTGTCCAGCAGAGAAATGCGCCGATACCTAGACATTGTTAGCATTTTGATAGAGGGAAAAAAAGAAGTTGAACTTACCAAGACCAATTAAGATGCATGTGTAGAAAATGGTGCTATCCCAATTCCATTCTTTCTTCTTAGTCTCTAACCAAGGCTTCTCGAATTCGCCTTGAAGTCGACTGCTTCTGAAGCGTCGACGAACGGTAGGTACTGCAAAAGTCAGTTGAGGAATTCCCACCAAAGACTAAAAGCAGCAATATTGTGAAAAACCATACCATCAAACGAAGAATTGTTGCGAGTTTGCGCACCCAATTGCCTTGATGCTACAGACTCAGCAATAGGCGTCGCAACAACGGGTGTCGCAAAAGGGTTATCGGTGTTATCAACACCAGGTGTAGCGAAAGGATTCGCTGCGCGCTGCGAAGAAGAGTCCTCCGCCGCAGCGGCAGAGGTAGCAGTCCTTGAGCCTTCCATTACCAAAGTGGAGATATGCCAATGTTTGGGATTGACAAAACAAAAGACCAGGGAGGGGGAATGGGGGAAGAGGGGAAAGGTTACTGTAACCAGCGAACGAATTTATCCAAGGACCTCTTTCTTCAAGAATGCATTCGGCCTTTTTTTGTTCGGAGGGGCTTGTTTGCTGTCGAGCTGAAAGATACCAAGACTCGCTACAGAGCCCAAAAATTCGATACGAACAAGACGACAGGGATTGAAAGAAAAAAAAAGAGACGCTGATCCTAGGGTCTCGACCTTGACCAACAACAGCTGAGCTTTATCTCGTAAGTGCTGATGAGGTGATAATGCACGATATCAATATAACGATAAAGAAAGGAAGATAGAGAGAAACGTGTTGAAAACAACAGGCATTAATGGAAAGTGTTGAGATGTAGAGTAATCTCGCCTCACGCCGGTAACCAATATTTCCATATCAACGAGCAACAAACATGTGGTGAGGTTCGGCCAGTCCAGAAGCCCAGACACATGTCGAGATAAACAACAAAAAAAAAACACGCTTAACCCAATCTACAGAATAAAAATGTGTCAGCGTCAGCGGTTGAGGGGAAATCAAACAAAAAAGAAACTACTAGTCTAGGAGAAAAAGTAAGCCACAAAATCGTGTCAATGTCGCGATTGGCTTAACACCGAAATAAGGCTTTGCGGGCCGTTCGGGTGGGATAAAAAAGAACCCCCGGTTTGACCGAGAGAGAGAGTCTAGAGAGAGAGTCAAAGAGTTCTTTCTTCTCTGTACGTACAACACAATGTATTACTGCATATGTAATGTAGGTTTCACATGCGATGCAACAGCGAAATCATGCCGCTAGCGGTCAAAGAGGAAGTTCTATCGCTGTACAATCGCCCCTGACCCTTGTTTCTGCTGCCAAGAGTTGGTTGTGATGCCTCTTCTTGACCAGGACCCAGGGGCAAGGGGACGTTATCTCGGACCAGGGTCAGGACCACCCCTTTCGCTTCGCTAGCGGATAACGGGCCGTCCACTACACTATCCCATAAGGATACTGGCTCGACGTTATCTCTTTTCTACAGTAACTTCTTTCTGTGTCACTTCCCGCGCTACTGTAGCCTCTTGGGATAATATTCCCGAGTTGAACTTGATTTTTCTTTTAAGTCGTTCTTCTATGAAACGTATTACGTGCAGTAGTTGATTACTTTTTCTCCCATCCGTTCATTGGATCTTGTACGGATATCATATCTCGATGGCTGATGATAATGACGATCTCTCTTCGTCTTTGATCTAATATTAGCCTGCTATCATTAGGCGACTCGGAGAAAAAAGAAGAGAAGAGATTACTTTTGAGAAAACGCCGCACAAGTACATGGCGTTTTCTGCGACCTAGCTCGTAAAATTCAGACATCAACCCACTCTGCCACTTTGACCTCGCTCTGTTGCCTCACTTTAACGAACTGCCGATGATTGTATTTCGTCCAAGCACCATTCTTTTTCGTTCCCCTATCGCTCCACTACGCTAAAGAAACTGACCCTCTCGCCTATCTTTTTACGAGGCGTTGTACGGTTGGCCTCTTTTCTTCTTCTTTTGTTCAACCCACTCTGTGCCGCACAGCCTTGCTTATTGTTTGACTCAACAAGATTGTTTCGTGATTTGTTTGATTGAGTTCGTTGTCAGCCATCCCAGTCCATGATCTCCACTGGCAAAAAGTTCTAGTTCAGTTCAATTCAAGCCAGGCCAGGGCCTCGGACAAAATGGCGGAGACATTACGAAACTTTAACTCGCAACGACTGGAGGAGAACAAAGAAGAAGAAAAAAAAAAAAAAGGCGAAGGCGGGATTCCAAATTGTAGCCGGTTAACCAGTCAACCCAATTGACAAGGCTGGGCTTTAACAACGTACAACTGTTACTGTATGGTTAAATCTAACTCTAATACGGACTCATCTAAAAAGATATTAATCCCGGTGGCGGGTAGATAGATCACTGTACGGTACGTACCGAGTTGACATGTTACGGTTGGTTACTCTTTCAGAAAAAAAGGACTTGGCATCAGCTCGCTAGACGACGTGACATGGGCGCCAAAACAAGCATGCTTCGCTCGGTTCCCGTAGCCCCAGGCACTGTATTGTACAGGAAACAGGGGCAGGGACAAGGGGTCATGATAGAACACGTTTTTCTCGTGCAGTGAGTTTGTTACTGCAGCAAAAGCCGACAGGGATTCGGTTTCTTTCGACTGTGATTGTTGGCGTTACGTGTAAGAGGGGGTCTGATCTGGCCCAGAGGCCTGGCCTGGCTGGGGCCCTAGACTGAGCCTGAGTCTGAATGTCACCGAGAAAAGAGAGAGAGAGAGAGAGATATGCATGCCCAGAAAATTGATATCCGCTGTTCCCAACAAAGATATTGATGCGAAGGCGAAACGACAGCAACCACCACCGCTGCCCACGTTTCTTCCCTCTGGCCTGACGCTTACATACTGTACGATCCGCAAAGGTAATCAATAATCATATCCGAGTCCGTGGTCGATTCCAGACTCCATCTCAGCTCAGATCGGCGGTTCAGCTCAAGCTCGCCACTGCGTTGGTATCTTTGTCTAGTGTTGTTTTGTTCGTCCGTCCTGCTGTACTGTAGAATCTCACTCTGACACGGATAAGGCGTGTGGGCAAAAAAAGACATTCATAACTTGCTTGACCCGCGGTTGTCATACTCTCTACCTACTACTCACCTCACCTTGTTGACATCCTTCTCCTCTTGGCTTCTTTTGAAGGGCCTTCCCCTCCTCTTCCTTTACCTCTTCTCCCTCGTCCCCATTTTCCACACCCTTCCCCCCTGGTCCCGTCGTCTTTCTGCCGTTGGCAGATCTTCACCTTCGTTTGATCCTCTGACTTTTTGGACCTAACCCTTCGTTATTACGCGCTACTTGTGACCTGAAGCCATCGTCTCGGGCCTTCACCTCCACGTGAGCCAGCCATGACTTCAGAGAAGCCTGCCTCTCGTTTTGTCGAGACGGGCGTGCTCCAGCCGCCCAGTCCGACCATGGACTCTGCCACGCTCAAGAGGCTTGAAGCTGGTGACCATGGACCTCCGTCTCCTGCTGCTCAGCTGCCTTCGTTCATGCAGCAGCAGAAATCTCCAGATTTCACTGGGAGGCGAGGGCAGCTCACGAGATCTTCGCACAGCTCTTACTCGGGAACGCCTGCTGTTATGCAGATTCCCGATGCCACGGCCGCGGATCTGCCAGTTGTGAGTAAAAACCTTTCCTTCTTTGACGAGCATGAAATGCGTTTCATGTTTGGGATCCAACATTGTTGTTACCCTTTCCTTCACCGCCCTTGCTTGCACTTGACCCAATGCCATGGGTAACTTGTTGGTCCACATCTGCCTGCACGTTGACGATCACCAAACAACATGATATGCACTCACCCACGTCATAAACACAAAGTACTGACAATACCAGGTCGCAAAGTACATCGCTCGTCGAGCAACTCTACTAGGTTGGTTCGATGAACCTGCCGCTGCCGTCATCACCAGCGGCTGGTCATCAACCTGTATTGCTCTCAAGAAGCCTGATGGCTCTTATCTCTACAATCCTGATGACCCAAGCCCAGACCTGGCGGCAGCCATTGGTCGCATCAACGAGTCTGCTATCGTCTCAATGTCATCCGAGGTGACCAACGCAGTTCTTGATACTATCAAGCCTGAGCAGGCGTGCCTCGTAAATGAAGACACTGGTGCTCGTATTCCCATAGTTGCAAGCTTCAACGATATTCACGACACTCTTGTGCACTTGACTAGTTCATGCATTGTCGTCCAAGAGCGATGCGTGCTCATTTGGTCGCACGAAGCGCGAAACGTTCTCAATGTTGCACACAATGTTGAGAAGCAGATGTTGGGTTTTGTAAGTTACTTCTTCACAGATTGAGATTTCAGGAATCTGACTTGGTTACAGATTGTTGGTCCCAACATGCCCCGAGGTCTGCAGGCTCAGACTGAGGAGCATTCCGTTGAAAACTACCACACGCCCGTTCGTGGTGCAATTGATGAGAATAACGAAATTTACCAAGCCGCCATCAAAGTTGAAGAAGGTGGCGATGAAGACGAAGACGTGGAGGGCCGAGCCCTCAAGCGTCCTACTTTGCTTATCCATTCTATTAGAGTCGGTATTGTCATGATCTTGGTTATTTTGACCCAGAGTGTTGGTGTTTCGAGAGTAAGTTGCGTCCATATTTTGGAATATCCCAATGGATACTAACACGGTTTAGCTTATCCGGCAATGGTCTTGGGATGGCGACTATACGCGCTTTGCGTTGGCTGCTGTCATTCCTCCTCTCATGGTTCTGTCTCTGGTAAGTGACTTCCAAGTCGATTCAAAGATAACAGCCTACTTACAGTATCACAGTTCTTCTTTATTGTTGTTGTCAGTAGTGTCTTTCAGCTTCTTCTACCAGCTGGAATCTGTCTGAAGAACTCAAAGTTCCACTCTGGTAAGTCTATGGCTTTTCGAGTTAGCGATACTTCAGGATACCATACTAACCGTGGTTGATAGCCACCAAGCCCAACCCCAAGCGATACAAGGACTATCAGCTTCCACACATCACCGTACAAATGCCTGTGTACAAGGAAGGCCTTCGAGGGTGAGTTTGCAACCATTAGTTTCCTTCAACGTTTGTTAACCCTTCGCAGTGTCATTGTCCCCACCATGGTCTCCGTCATGGCCGCCATCCAACATTATGAGAACCAAGGCGGCACAGCTTCCGTCTACATCAACGACGACGGTATGCAGTGCATCCAGCCTGAACTCGCTGCTGCCCGTAAGCAGTACTATCGCGAGAACGGCATTGGTTACTGCGCCCGTCTTCCTAACAAGAAGAGCCCCAAGGGCAAGGGCGGCTTCTCCTGGTTCAAGCGTTCTCCTCCTGTCGATCCCGAGGTCGACAACCAGGATGAAAGTTCTGTTTCTCCCCAGGGCCGCGCCAACGCACTTGGCTTCGTAAGGAAGGGAAAGTTTAAGAAGGCTAGTAACATGAACTACTGCCTCGCTTTTTCCAACCGAGTCGAAGATGAGATGTTGAGACTCACTGAGCTTGAGTGCCAGAACCGTGGCTGCAACTACGAGGATTTGACCGCTGAGGACGACGATCGACTCTATGACCAGGCTCTGCAGAACATGGTTGATGCTGATGAGGGTAAGACGTGGGCTGAGGGTAATATCCGTATGGGTGAGATCATCCTCCTCATTGACTGCGATACTCGTGTCCCTATCGACTGTCTTCTGTACGGCGCTCTCGAGATGTACGAGAGTCCCGAAGTGGCTATTCTACAACACGGATCAGGCGTCATGCAAGTCGCCCACAACATTTTTGAGAACGGCATCACCTACTTCACCAACGTCGTCTACACAGCTATCAAGTATGGTGTTGGTACTGGTGACGTCGCTCCTTTTGTCGGCCACAACGCTTTCCTTCGCTGGAAGGCTGTCCAAAGCGTTGCTTTTGTTGATCCATCAGACAAGGTCACAAAATGGTGGTCTGATGCGCACGTCTCTGAAGACTTCGATATCAGTCTGAGGGTTCAGATGGCTGGTATGGTTTGTCGACTGGCTACATACCACAATGGCGGTTTCCAGGAAGGTGTATCTTTGACCATCTATGATGAGCTGAATCGATGGGAGAAGTACGCCTATGGATGTAATGAGCTTGTTTTTAACCCTTTCTATCAGTGGATCTACAAGGGCCCCGTCACCAGACTCTTCTTTAGATTCCTCTGGAGCAACATGCCGGTTTCCAGCAAGGTTTCCATCATCGCCTACATCTTCACTTGTAAGTTTCCATCCCAATCTCATGCCTGTGTCTCGGTTTAACAATTACAGATTACGCTATTGCTGCCGGTCTTCTTCTCACTCTCATCAACTACGTCCTCGTCGGTCTCTTTTTCTACGACCTGGACCAGTTCTACATGCCCTCATGGGGTATCTGGGTCTCCCTTCTAGTCGTGTTCAACGGCATCGGAACGGTTGCAACCAGCATGACACGTCACCGTCTCAAGGAAAAGTCATTCTTCCTGGCTATCCTCGAAGCAGCCAAATGGCTTCCCTTCCTCCTTCTTTTCTTTGGTGGCATCAGTATCAACTGTGCCAAGGCTCTTCTATGCCACGCCTTTTCCATCAACATTGAATGGGCGTCGACGTCGAAAGAGCTGGGCCCTACGGGTATCTACATCGGTCTCAACAAGATGATGCACCGATTTAAGTACACATTCCTTATTTGCTTCATCATCGCCGGTGGCATGGTTTACATGGCTGTCGGTGCGCCTTGGGGCTGGACTATTGCGCCTGGGGAGTTTTCATCTGGAACATTTGCTATCGTACCACTGGCTGTCCAGATCTCTTGCGCCTTTTGCTTGCCGCTCTTCCTCGGCTTGACCTAATCTTGGAAAATCAAAAAAAGAAGAAAAGTGAAAACGAACAAAACCTATCAAAGCCTGGAATACAGGATCATAACGAAATATTAGATATACGAAAATGCCAGTATAATACATATTATGAAGGAGAAAAGGATACATAGTTGGTCAACATAGAATGGAACGGGTCTACTGACGGATGCTCTCATCCTGGCAAGGCTATAATACAATTTCAAACTTTTGGAACATATTCTTCTTGCGCAAGCAACGTTTGAGACACTATCAGTAATAGTATATGAGTGCTAATTCATAGAGACGCTCGGCTTGAGGCTTTGAACAATAAGTCGGTCGCTGTATACAAGGTGCACTTTTCTGAATTGGATGCTTTAAGTGAAGGCTGATTTCTCCGATTTCGACTACGCCGCAAGAAATATGCAAGAGGGCAGGGCATGAAGCCTGTATGCCTTGGACATTTGGGGATAATATTATAGACAATTGTATGGAGTAGTACCTGTTGATCGCGTAGTGTAAGCATGTCTTATCCCGAAAAGGTCATATCACGAGGTCATGCATGGAGGTAAGAGCTAACTCATGAGAGACATTGCTTATATCTCACCGAACTCTTAGTATTGAAGGAATATCGCATTGACGCGAGAGTTTTACATGTTCTACCTGGGTCTGTGCTATAGTTATAGAGTTCTTAATTATGCCATTTCCGCGGAAGGATCTTGATACCCCAGGTCTGGGCATAAGGCATAGGAATTACTGCGAAGCCGACAACATAATTAAAGGAGAGCAAGCAGTATTAATCCCTGCTGAGGAATTCTGCTTGGTCGCTGCTATTCGCCACCCGCTAACAATAACTATGGGCTCACCTCAGCGCTAACCATGCTAGGAATAAACCCCGTCGGATAATTCAGTCAAAGGATCAACATAGGCCAATCCGCCAAACAACAACCAAGACAAAAGACACTGTTTTCCCATCTCAATCTCATTTTATTTTCCCCTTTAGACCAATACGCGAGCAAAGATCATTTCAAAATGGGGTTCAAGGTCATAGTTGTAGGCGCTGGGCCAGTTGGCCTGGTGCTTGCACACGCATTACAAGCTTCTGGTATCGACTACGTACTTGTTGAGCAGAGGAGACAAGTTCCCCCAGAGCCAGCTTATGGTGTCTTCATATGGCCTCAGATTATGCGCATATTTCACCAGCTGGGTCTGCTTGATGCCATCTCTGCCGTCAGCCAGTCCATGCTCATGGCTGTTCACAGATCAACAGATGGCAAGGTTCTTCTTGAGGAGGAAGGTTTCCAAAAGCTTGAAGTCATGTAAGTTGATAGTATCGTACTACAAATCTGGGTAAAGTGCTGACAATAAACAGGTTCGGGTATCCTATGTCGTTGTTCAGCCGCTTAGATTTTGCGTCGGTATTGTTAAACGCGCTTGACAATAAAGAGGAGCGCGTCAAAATAAACAAGCGCCTCAACAAAATAACGCAGGATAAGAACGGTATCAGAGTAGAGTTCGCTGATGGCACTTTCGAAGAAGGATCAATTGTTGTTGGCGCCGACGGCGTCTGGAGCAGCGTCAGAGATGAAATGGTAGCTCAAGCACCAAAAGGACTATTCGACGAGACCATAAACCCCTTCGAAGCAACTCACGCTGGTGTCTTTGCTAAAGCAGATCTCGACCCACGCCTTGAGCCAGGTAGAAATATCAACGTCTACCAAAAAGATTCTCACGTGCAAGTTTTCACCACGAGAGAAGAGGCTATGATTATCGTCTATCACCGTATTCCAGCCGAGAGGAAAAGGACGTACTTTGGACAGAACGATGCTGAAGAAGCTGCAAAGCCTTGGTTGGATGTGTATGTCGGTGATGATTTGACCTTTGGCGACTTGTGGAAAAAGAAGACTGCTGGCGGAACGGCCAACTATGACGAGGGCGTGTTGCCATTCTGGCACTGGGGAAGAATGGTTCTGGTAGGAGATGCGGCACATAAGGTATGTTTGACTACCGCAACCTGACAACTGATAACTGACATCCAGCAGATGAACCCCATCCGAGGAGCAGGAGCATGCTGCGGTATCGAAGACTCTATCGCACTAGTAAACTCTCTGAAACGAATTCTCCGCTCCAGCCCAGACCCAAAGTTCTTTGAGCTTGGCCAAGCATTTTTAGCCTACCAGCACGAGCGTGAAGCAGTGGCGAAGGCGTGGATGGAAATTTCTCGAATGAATCTTGAGCTGTGTATTGGACCTCACCAGCCGGCACTGCGGACGGCGAGTATCGCGGATTCCAAGTCTTTGCCTCTGGTTGCAGATGCTCCGATATTGGATGATTTACCGTTCCCTGAGGAGAAGGGCGGGTTTATACCTTGGACGAGAAAGGCGAGGGCAAAGAAGAGAAATGGGGAAACCAGGGCGAAGCTTTAATTGTGGTTGATGCGTGCTTGTATGTTTTTAGACATGGACTATGAGTCTCAGAAATGATTTGTATGTAATAGAAGATCAAATAGTAGTTATAAAAATATGCCAGTGCCCAATGCTTAATCGATGGCTGTCAACTTGACAGGCGATCTCCAGTTTATGCATAATCTTCGACTCCTGCTGTCTGAGAACAACAGATATTGCACGCGGTACGTATGAGTTTGGGAGATGCTTAGTATGTATTCTCGATTCTACTGCTAGTCTATGACTGCAACTGACTCTCGTCAAAATCAACAAAGGGGACACGTCTTGTCAACAGCGGACTATCGCTACTGATCTTTTCCCAGTCATGCGCATGTAGACAGGCCTGTCTGGAAGCCAATACAGCCGGACGAGTTCGTGCAACTACAGCCTTTTCATAATCATCCATAGCCTTTCTTAGAGACTCGAAGTCCCCACCGTCGCGCAAGACCGGAACCACTCGATCGACAAAGTCTTGCACGTCTAGGATCACATGGTTTGCACCCTCTCCTCGAACTGAGTCGTCAGCGCACAAACATTCTGTAGGGTACTTAACATGACTTACACATAGCCATAGCGTGTAGAGCGTCACCCATGAGTAGGGCACGGCCAGTGGTCTGCAGATTAATAGGCGGAAGCAGATCTTGAATCTTGAGGCCTTTGACATCTGCATCAGCCTTGGCTCCCAATGCCAGAGACTGCCAGGGCTCAGCAAAGGATTCTGCAAACTCATGTATCAACTTGAGCTGCTCCTCCACCGTTTCGGGAATTTCGATTGGGGCAGCTCTGCCTAGAACGCCGGCGCGATATGGCCAAGAAACACACATCTGCAGTATATACGGATGCAACTCATCTTGATGGTTGCCAGGTGCATCAAGCACTACATATCGATTAGAAGAAATCAGACTTGGGGCAGGACGAAACTCACTGCTCAGGAATACAAAAATGTTATTTTTTGAGTTTGTGCTATGCATAAAGAAGGGATCAAGGGCTTGGATGGGTTTCGCTTCATCAGGTGTCAACTCCAGTTTGATGCCAAGCATACGGACCGGTATGTCGTGAAGTTGTAGATCAGAAAAAAGTGCTGGGCGGACCCGAGAGTGACTGCCGTCGCATGCCACTAGCAAGCATCCAGTAGCTGAACTACCATCGTCAAACGTAGCTGTGACAGACGCCTCAGTAGATGTGACTACACTGACAGCCTTGTTCCACTACAGCACCAGCATTAGTCTACCAGTCCGATCTTGCGACGCGTATCGTACCTCAACATGTATACCGGTAGCCAAAAGAGTCCGGAATCCTTGTCTCGTTACTCGAACTCGACTCGCCTCAGGTGCTTTTGGCGTTGAAGCTTTTAATTCTCCTGTAGCCAGGTCAAAAAACGGAAAGCTCGAAGACAGTCCTTCCTTGATAGCCTGCCGATCGACATAAGCCTCCGGGAGACGGCTATAGAGATGTTCTGGAAGAAGTGACTGCAACGCAGGAAGAGACCAATTCAGCGTGAGTCCCCATCCTACACCACGAGTTTCAAGATTTGCATCACGCTCGAATACGCGGACGGGGATGTTATGCTGGGTGAGACTTTGTGCAAGAAGAAGACCACTTATACCAGCGCCGATGACAAGTACAGGTTGACCCAGAGTCGCCATCTCTCTTCACCTCGGCGTGTGTCAGATAATTCGCCGCAGTGTTTGATCGACAGCAGGACCTGTAGGCATATGGTAATCACGGGTAATTATAGCTCATGGGATTTCTTTGTGATGGACCGCGGCGGCCGCGGTACTCATGTGAAAGGATCGTTGGGCAAGTAAGTGTATTATTGTTGGTAATGAACTTTCAGGGTATCAGCCGAGAAAGTAATTCCTCCGCGTCGTTGGGGCATGGATCAGTCGGATCGGTCGGATCAGAGGCCGGATGCTTCAGTGCCCCTGCCCTTGCACTTTATTACCCCTGTAACGTGCAGGGGTCTCGGAGAACAGGCTAATGATAATGGATGGATGGATGGTCTGGTGGGCAGGAAAAGTTGGTCTTTAACAAGCTTTATGATACAGAAGTAAATAGCCTAAGAAATTTCTCTAAGTGGCATAAACTAACCTAATAATTTCGTCTCTTATGCTTCTAGTTGCCGATTCATCTGATACCCGTAGGATGGCGGTGGGACTCTGAAGGTGAGTGCTATGGTCGCATGCTTCCAAATCCTATGCTATCATTTGTAGATCCCACCTTGTCTACCTCAACAGTGTAGGTAACAGACTTAACAATACCACCGTGGGGGTTCAAAATGTTCTCCTGCGAACCTCCAGACTCATTGTCGGCCGATGTGAAGATAGATGGCTCCCTCTTCCCTGTGTGGCTGAGATCCTTGAGCTTGTACCCATTGCTCCCGAATGTCTTACTTCGGCTCGGGGTATTGTGGCTAGATGGCTTCGATCGATATTGTCTTGCTCGCTTGATGAAGATTGGTGCAAGGAATGGGAGAGATGACACAATGTTCTGGCGGTAATTAGAATGAATCTGCGAAGCCTGGTTTAGTGATAGTACTTACTCCAACATTGAACTCGATTGTGCCCCAGAGGACCAACATGGTGGAATTACCGTCCTTGGGATCTTGAATTCGGTCAATCTGACGATATCTCTGTATCGAACAAACGGTTGTGAAAATCCCAAGCGTGAAAATGGCAATAAGGCCAATCTTTTTTGCCAGTTTAATTTCCAGCTTTACCAGTACGGGAATTGGGAGAATCGCAACCACAATATCCGAGACGATCGTGACGACGGCGTATCCAGTAAATGATGGTCCTGGAGGAAGACACTGCCCTTCTTTGAGGGGATTCCAAGACTTGTCAACCTGAAAAAGTCAGCGACAAATGTCTCGCATCTGCAAGGGAAACCTACTGGGCTACAGGAAAACACAAGTGCCAATGCACAGCCAAGATGGGACATGAATACAAGGACGATTGTGACCCAAATAACGTTCCGGTATATCTTATGGTCTGTCCCACGTAAGAGCCTCAAGTAACTGATCAACAGCGCAATCTTGAAGAAACTGATACCAATTTGATAAAAGGGTCTGCCAGCAAAGTTTATTCGTGTATATGGTATAAGGTTCTCTTTCGGTCGGTCGGGTATCGGGAGGCCAAGGCCATATCGTGTCTCTGAGCTGTGGTCAGTAGTGTCCCAAGACACATGATAGGAAATGCCCGCAGACGACGGGTTGTTACTCACGAGCGATGCAGATGCAGGAATAGATCAAAGCAAAAACCATAGACAGGGCGGACATCCAGTCGTCGCCCGCCATACCTCGAGCTTTCCATCGGATGTACAGTCTAGCGGTGACAACAGATAATGCAAGTACTGTTAAAACAGTAGTGATGCCAATGATTTTGGGGTACTCGGATGATCGTTCAACCTCCGGAGAAGCGTTTAGTACCCAGCCCATCTTGGTTGATTATCTTCCAAGTAATAACAGCGAGGGAGGAATTTGGAAATTTGTCATGTATTTGGAGTGAGACAACAGTCATATTAACTAAGTTACCACCAGCATGTGAATGTTTGAGGCCATCGGTGTCACATCCTCTCAGCTCTCGTCTCGACAGAGGGAGGCACAGCATACAATCCTCACACACAAAACAACCAACCTAAACCTTCCATCATGCCATCCGGACACGTCTCTTCCCCTTTCCAGGAACAAATTATAATATGCACCGCTTCAGAATTGACAAATCCCATTGTCCCCCTTCTGTTTGCTGCGCCGCTTCTCATCAAATGCCTCAGCTTTGCGGCAAACAATCCAAGCGACCGGGTATGATTTGTTACAATCCTCCTTAATAAAATCCCGGTTAAGTTATCTTTTTGCTTTTTTTTTCGCAAAGGGAAGCCGAATCACTTTCGCCTGTAGATTCTTCTGGTTCCAGACTTGCATTGCTGTTGACCAACATGTATGCAGTTGAACCCCTGCTCTTGCAGATTCAGACATGGTATAACCAACAGAACAATGTCAAGTGCAGGGACCTTTTGTCTTGTGATCCTTGTTATTTGCTTCCCATCGCTCCAATAACGTCTTTGGTAGTAAATGTAGAGGATCTACCGGGGAGGTCCGGATGGGTTTCACAATCGGTTGTGTAGCCGATGAACGTTGCAGTCTAATTGCGACAACTTCTTTACCTTGTCGTCTCGTGCATGTTTGCCATACAGCTCCATTTTAATCATCTGCAACTGCATCCAGTCGTCAATCTTTTCCCTCTTTTCCCCTTTTAATATTGTGTTTATCTGCTCTCAATCCTTATTCCTGCTTTCATTGCTCTTTCTCGTACCACCTGGCAGGCCTCGCTTTTCAACATGTCTCAGCTAGATACTCCCACCAAAGAGGAGGCTCAAGTCACATTTTCCTCCGAAAAAGGTCCTGGAAATGTTGATGCGGCTTGGAAGTTTCTTGACAGGAACAGAGACGTCGCTGGTGCTTCTGACGATGTCGACATTGACAGAATGAGACGCAAGATTGACTGGCACATCGTCCCTCTCATGTTTTGCTGCTATACGATGCAATTCCTGGATAAGGTCATCCTCAATGTCAGTTTACAGAATCTTCCCCGTTGTCAAACTTCGTTTAATGATCTTCATAGTACTCCGCCGTCATGGGCCTCAACCAAGATCTCAAGCTCCAGGGAAACGACTTTTCCAATATCGCAACGTTCCTCTTCGTCGGTCTTCTCTGCTTCGAGATCCCCAACAGTCCGTTAATCCCGCTCCTTTACGATGGCTATAATTGACGACCTACAGTCTACTTCCTCCAAATGGTCCCTGCCGGCAAGTGGCTTGGTGGAAATGTTGTTGCTTGGGGCATCGCTACCGCCTGTGGAGCTGCTGCGCACAACTACCAGACCCTTCTTGTGTCTCGAATATTCCTAGGAATCTTTGAGGCTACTATTGGTCCCTCCCTCATGTTGATCAGCAGTCAATGGTACACCAAGTCTGAGCAGGCTCCTCGATTCTCCTTCTGGTACCTTGGACTCGGTCTGGGCCAGATAATCGGAGGGCTCATATCCTATGCCTTTCAACACATCGGACCTGGCGCTTCCCTTGCAGGATGGCGTATTATGTTCATTACCCTTGGTATTGTAACTGTTCTTATTGGCTTGGCCACTTTTATCTTCCTCCCTGATACACCCATGAAAGCCAATTGGCTCACGAGTAGCGAAAAGGTTGCGCTGCTCAAGCACGTCAGTGTCAACCAAACGGGTATTCAGAGCCGCAAGTTCCGCCCCAAGGAGATTGTCGAGGCACTATGTGATCCTCAGTTATATCTCATGCTTCTATCAGTTGTTCTTGTATGTCTTTCCATCCGCTCGTTGTTATTTTCCGCTGACTGGGTTTGTAGCTTTCGGTGTCATCTGGTGTGGTCACCACTTACTCTGCCACTCTTATCCGCAACCTTGGCTACGACCCAAAGAGAGCTGCTTTGATGAACATGCCTTCAGGTGTCGTAAGTATCTTCTTCACACTAGCAGTTGGTTTTGGTATTCGCCATCAGTCACATCGTTGGGCTTGGATCATCGTTTGCATTATTCCTGCGTACGTACCCTGACCCCATTATCGTTGACCGTCACTAACGGCCTCCCAGTATCCTCGGTGGTGCTCTCATGTCATTTCTCCCTACGTCAAACAAGGCTGGGTGTCTGGCAGGCATCTATCTGGTCAATGCTGTCGTTGCCCCGTTGACGATTTTCTATAATGTAAGTCCCATATCTCCCAGTTCTGTGAACAATTTCTCACACCTCATAGTGGACGGTTGCGAACTTTGGCGGTGCCACCAAGAGGGCGTTTGCTGCTGCGATCGTGAGCGGTTCCTTCTCGCTAGGGAACATTATTGGCCCGCAAACGTTTCAGTCAAAGGATGCTCCGGAATTCCGACCTGCCAAACTAGCTGTCATGGGCACTCAAGCCGGATGTGCCCTAACTACCTTTGCGCTATTCATGTACTACGTCTGGGCAAACAAGAGACGGGATGATCGTACCAAGCAGGTTGAGGACGCTTACATGTCGCCTGAGGTTTGGTCGACTATGACGGATAAGGAAAACAAGCACTTCCGCTACACTTATTAGATAATATCTACCAACGGTTCGACATCCTAGTCATAGACTTGTTTGACTCGTGGTTGGATAATAGATTCAACATAAAACACACGAGCGTTGTCTTGTTATCCATTTTGATTCCAGCTCAGTGACAAGGATTTGGGCAAGTTGTTTCTACATTCAATTTCTCAAACTCTTCTTTCACTAAAAGCACGTCATGCACTTAATAATCGTTAAAATAACATATATAGAAACATACTAGTAAACAACGAATTATACCGCAATGTACACTCGTACTGGTTCAGGTGTCAAATCCCCATCCAACCTGATCGGTAGCAACACCAGCAAGACGCATCAAGCTCCTCGCACCATTGGCGGCAGTAAATTGGCCTCCCTGGAAAGCGGCAGAGGCAGCACTCATAGCAGCCCTGGGATCCAAGCCAGTATTGACCGGGCTGGGTTCCCGAGCTAACACTTCGTTTAGGAACGCATCTCCTGCCAGCCCCTGATAACGGTCAAGACACAGCTGCTTGATCGCAGGTCCATACATGTCCAACCACTGGCTCTCGCTGACGGAAGTGAAAGTTCTCTGGCCATCGGGGTGGCATTTGGCAAATGGCCAGGTGACTTTGACGACTTCATAGCGCTTAGTCGCGAAAAACAGAACGGGCCATGCAAAGATCCACAGGAAGGTAAGATAGAACAGCCAGCAGATCCAACGCGTGAGTCGCCACTTGTTGAGATAGCTGGTCGAGTAGATGTCAACCGCTCTGTCAGCCACGGGAAACTCGACAGAGATGTTGCCTCGGTAGTTGGTGGATCTGATGTAACCAGAGATGCTATCTCGGAGCATTCCCTTATCCATATCACTAACGTGGCGAGTGAGGCGGAATCTGTCTGATGTTAGATGGGATACCCAAGGTCACGTTGAGCTGATAAGCTTACATTTTGGTTCCGCTGGCTTTGGCGCAATAGCGATGGCACCATTCCTTCAAGCTGGGCTTGTGTTGGCCGACCTCGATGTCACCTTTGCTACCCTTCTGCCTCTTCTTGAGAACAGTCCCGCGGTACGTCTTTTGCCCAGGCTCGGCAGTCTCAAGCTTGGTGTGAGTGAAAACGCCAGGAACGAAGTTGGGCCAAAGATAATTCTGCATGTTGATCATGATTCGAAAGTCCGTCACTTCCTCGCGCTTGCTTTTGCCATCCTTGTCACGTCTCGTCTCTTGATGAGTTCCGATGATATGAATATACGGGGAAGGCGGATATCTGGACATCATGGTAACCCACTCCTCCAAGAAGGCTGGATCAGCGTCGGATCGCGCATCTTGGACATCGACAACTTCATTGCCAATGGTAGTACGCTTTTTACCGATACGCTTCGAAGTATAGGCAAAGTGGCCTTCGGGTGTTGTGACGCCCGTGAGGAATTCGCCCTCAAAGTTCAACACTGCAGCTTGAGTGTAGTGAGAGCCAGTGTTGGCGCGAGTATCGGTGGTGATGGCATCGTTGTACGAGGGCAGAAGCGGGTCCCCAGTGTCAGGGATATCTTCGTCGGCGGGATCGACGTACGATGGCTCGCCCTCTGTTGTGTGCATAGACAAGGCGTCCGGATCATCCTGGTAGGGACGAAGTGATGGTGAAGGAGGTTTGCCCATCGTTACTCAAATGCGATTAATGTTGACGTGAAGCGATCAGATGACAACGCGATATTTGTGTCTTTCAAGATAATGTTCGGTTTAGGCAACAATCGTTTGGAGGTAAGACGAGAACTGGTTTTACTAACAATCGATCCAATACTAATCGAGTAATCGCCGAGTCATGTCCTCAGGAGCTAGACATCTCGAGCCAATGAGAGCGAGTAGGTTGCAATCAGCACTAAGCTGTTCTCATCCTTTGTTATCGATAACCACCGTATCGCTGCTATCTTATCTTATCTTATCTAGTCGTCTTACTTATCTTACAGCGATAATTTGTGAGGCCGCTCCAACTGCTACAGGGTTGTCCGTTCGTGTTCAACCATCAGGCATCGTACGCCAGAACATACACCCCATTCATCAACATGGCATATAAATACCTTTTAACGATCTGTATATATTCCATGCCGGAAGGCAACCGTGTAATTACGGTTTTTAGGACAAGCTTCTTACTTAAGTAGCTTGTTGAGTATAATAAGACAGTGGGGTTGGAGTGAAAAATACACCGGCTTCAAGTCAAATATTTTGAAGTTGATGAAAGATATCTGCTAAGATCAACAAGTCGCAAAAAATATACTCAATTAGACTACAGGAACAAGGAAGAAGTCACATTTGCAACGCCTGATCATGTCAACGATGTAATGTGGGCCATCTCACATAAACCACATGAATGTTGTTGGCTACTCCACGCACAACTGATAGTGACTGTCAATATAGGTCGAACGGCACTTGACGAATGAACATGACGCTTATGAATTGTCTTTCCATTGGAACATTGATCAGGAAAAAAAGTCAAAATCTGGCCTTGGCGGCTTGCGGTATAAGAAGAGCCTTTGAGACCTCACAACTAACAATCTTTACCGACACAGCTTCTCCTCAACCTCTAAATCGACCAATAGACTCTACAAGTCCTCGGACCTCAATAAAACATCATCCAGATCATCAAAATGACCTTCACTCCTCGATCCATTCTTTTCGCTGCCGTCATGGCTCTGTGTTCAGCTCCTACATCTGCCTTGGTAGGTACCCTATCTATCCACTCTCACAGGGCTGTTGTTGATTACATTCTCAAAGACTATCAAGCTCTCGTCGACAAACTTTTCAAAGGTCGTGATCACTTTAAGAATCTCGGACTTCGTAAGAGGGATTTGTCTATCTTTTGGGAGGATGGCGCTGCAGTTAGAGGGCGCTTCATTACCGTGGATCAGGACGATACTGGAAAATTTTATCAGTATTTTGGTGAGAGTTGCAAGGACACTGCTCCCTCATGGGACCCCTTCCAGTGCTATTCTCTTAGTGGAGGCTGCACAGCCTCAGCATCTGGGCTTGGAACCGGCCCAAAGAAGGAGTAGAAAGGGGAATATGTATGTAGTGTGAGAGGATTGTTGGCAATGCCTGTTTAGTTTTAATTTAATGGTCATCGTCGGTTTGTTGATACATACACATAGGCTGGTCGTAAAAGACAAAGATGATTCATGTAATCAATTACCGGCGCTTGACTTGTTGTGGTTGAATACCCTGATCTTGACATACTTAGACTCTAGACTAAGACTATCAGTACGGTTTGCACATGAACATGCAAACGTGGTTTCTAAATGGTTGTCCCTAAAATTGCACCAATAAGATGTTTTGACGCCGATCTGTCCCTATAAAATCTGCACCTCGCAGAGTTAGTTCACGAAGACCCTTGCCTTCCCCGCGTTGAGTTGGGGGTGACTTGACCGGCTAAATGGTCGCATCTCGAGGCCTGATATAAATTGTCATGCGGAGCATCTGTAAGCGAAGGGCTCGGTATTATTGAAGCCGAGTGCTGCTATAAGGGTGTGAGAGTTCGGCTGTGCCCAACTGTGATAGGTAACAAGACAAGTTTCCTTGACAAGGAAATATTCTTTCAATTACGATGTTGGGGTTCGATCTCAAAAGATTGGCCTTTGTCGCCAGTCTTTTTAGCCATCATGTCTTTGCTGAATTGAGCACTGCAGAAAACAACACCCACATATCCCTTGGTAACGACCGCTTTGCAGTCGTTCTAGCCAAGTCTAATGGCCACATCATCGACGCAAAACTTGACGGGCAGGACCTGCTCGGTCCCCTTAGTGGCAATTCGGGCAAGGGACCCTATCTTGACTGCTCTTGTACCCCATCTGGGTTCTGGACGCCAGGAAGCACCGCACAACTTCGCCTAGTCAAAGGAACGGATTCTAGTGGGACAAAGTATGGAGGAATTATCATGAGCGATACTTTCAAAGCTACAAATCAAACACTATCCCAGTATTTCTTCCTTCACGGCGAGGAAACGGGGCTGCATGCCTTCACTCGACTTACCTACTTTAACGCATCTGCACCATTCCTCCGCGACTTGGGCGAGCTTCGCACGCTCTTCAGACCAAACACTAAGCTCTGGACGCACTTCTCAACGAGTGACGGCAACTATGGACCTTTGCCTGATGCTTCTGGTGCCCTTACTGTGCAAGATGCGACCTGGTATGTCGGTGACAAGACCAGCGACCCGTATGTGGAGCAGTACTCGGACTACTGGACCAAGTACAGTCTTTCAGAAAGCTGGCGTAACCATGATGTCCACGGAGAGTTCAGCGATGGGTCTACCAGCGATGATGGCAGCACATTTGGGGCGTGGCTAGTTCATAACACGCGTGAGACATACTACGGCGGCCCACTACACTCGGATCTCGTTGTAGATGGCATCGTGTACAACTATATGGTATCCGGACACCACGGTGCCCCTCAGCCCAATATCACCCATGGTTTCGATCGGACTTGGGGTCCTCAGTTCTATTACTTCAATAAGGGCAGCAAAGACGCAACCCTTGCAGAATTGCGAGCGGATGCTGCGAAACATGCTGACCCGGAATGGAATGCCAAGTTTTACGATAGTATTGCTCATCACGTCCCCAACTTTGCTCCGTCGGCGAAAAGGACAAAGTACAGCGGTAAAGTCAACCTTCCAAAGAACGCTAAAAGACCTATCATTGTACTGTCCGAGAATAAACAGGACTTCCAGCTTAATGTCTTCAATACCAAATCTCTACAATATTGGGCTGAAATCGACAATTCTGGGAAATACAGCATACCACAGGTCGTCGAGGGCACTTACAGAGTCACTATCTACGCTGACAACATCTTCGGCTGGTTCATCAAGGATGATATCCGTGTATCCAAGTCCCATAACAAGGGTGCGTTCACATGGCGCGAAGAGAGCGCTGGAAAAGAGCTTTGGCGTGTCGGAACCCCCGACAAATCATCAGGGGAGTATCTCCACGGCTACGCACCTGATACTTCAAAGCCACTTGCACCAGAGCAGTATCGGATTTACTGGGGCAAGTATGATTTCGAGAAGGATTTCCCCAAAGGAGTAAACTTTCACATCGGGAAAGATGATGAAGCGAAAGACCTAAATTATGTACACTGGTCGTTCTTTGCCGCCAAGGGTAATCATCTTCGCTCTGAGAACTACTATGATAACGTCAACAACTGGACCATCACATTCGACCTCAGCAAGAACCAGATCAAGAACGCGAAAACAGCAACTTTTACTGTTCAGATTGCGGGAACTAGAACAGGCAACGGAAACGCCAAATGGACACCTGTCAATGACCGATTCAACAGCAACTTGCCATGGACTGTTAATGTCAATGG
Source organism: Fusarium palustre (assembly GCA_014899045.1). Lineage (NCBI taxonomy): Eukaryota > Fungi > Ascomycota > Sordariomycetes > Hypocreales > Nectriaceae > Fusarium > Fusarium palustre. Next base: position 71,513 of record JAAVUH010000224.1, read on the forward strand.
AGGATATGAAGACACATGGGTGATTCCTTACTGGAGAAGCGGTTCTTGCGCTGTTCGCAGCGCTGTTGCGTGTCAGAACATTGAGCACAAGTTCGAGTTTCCCACGTCCAAGTTGAAGCAGGGCAAGAATGAGTTTGTGTTGAGTTTGCCTTTCAATGCTTCGAGTGTCGAGACTGCTTTACTACCTGACACGCTATATGTACAGTATGATGCGCTCAGATTAGAGGTCAAGTAAGGATAATCAACAATAAGAATTGTTTTTGTCAATCCTACCCACCTACATTATGACAAGAACTTTCCTAAGTTTGTCTAAATTTCCAGCCTCAAGCCATAAATGCTTCAGTTTCTTGTACACGAGGTTAAGTATTGTGACAAAATTGGCCACGTTCAAATCAATTTAGTTCAAGGGGGCACGATCAAGAATATTACTGAACTGCTCAATTGTAGTGATAGCGCGACTGTATCGTGGACGACAAAGTTCCCCTGATTCCAGCCGCTTCTCCTCTTCAAGTTTCTATCAAGAGCTAGTTAGTCGGGCAGTACAGTTCAGGCGAGAAACGATACGTACCACATGCACTGTCGTCTTCAAATGGTATCGCCATCACGGACGCTAGGTCTCAACTTAGCGCAATCCCTAGCTAAGACAGAACAGCAACCATCTGTAGCCAACATCTCACTGGTCAAAGACCAGTCTTTCTATGATAGTGGCAGATTTGCCATTATAGGCCCAAACCGAGTCTGGCGCGCCCTTTCTTCTAGGACGCCGAATCTGAGCTTGGCTTCCTCCTGTACTTCAGAAATGGTATCTATATAACTTCTGACTACATATCCTCTTATCACATACGACCATACCTATCAGAGAACTCGGGATCCCGTCCGCTCTCCCATAGATAAGCTGATAAGGGGCGGATTAGTAGTTGGGTCGGTGACGACCAGCGAATCCCCGCTGTTGTATGTTTTTTGCACCATCTGAAGCCTCTATTTTTGGAATAGTAGGTAAATAGAGCGGGACTGTATATTGCGAGTTCCTTTCATTATTTGTTTCTCCAGTACTCATCTGGTGTTGTTCCCAGCGTGAGCTAGGAAGGTTAGCCGCTAAGCTTCGATACGGAGATAAACAGCCTAACAAGTCTGGTCTAAATAGAACAAGCTGACCTACTAATTTTGTTCCTTATGTTTCTAGCGGCCTATTCCTTTCATTTACTATTATGGTCTTGTAGTATCATCGGAAATAGTCCGAAATTTCGGACATTCGCCGGATCGACATCGAGGCATTAACCATAATTTGAACTACTTTGAAGCGCCCCACGAGCCAAGCTGCTGATCATAGGCTCTTCATTGAGTTAAATTTGTCAGTTTCCCCAGCTTTGTTGTTTTTAGTCTGTCAGCCATCACTTGAAACGCCAACGCGTGAGCCCTCAACAATGAACTTTCTAAGCTTTCTGTGCGTCATGGCAGCATATGGCGATATTGCCATTTCGCACCCGACACAGGAGAGGCTGCCGGCGCCTAGCCTACCACCCTCATCATGGAATGCTCACACGCATTGTTTTGACCCGGAACGCCATCCCTTCAAGAGCTCGCGTGCCTACACTCCGCAAGCCGCTCCACTGGAGGATCTAATCGAGCAATCACCAGCAGACAATGTCATGATCGTACAAGCAACTATCGAGGATGGTTATAGTGGACTCTTGGAAACCCTGGCCAAGGGTCATAAGAATTACCCTGGAAAACGGATACTCGGTACTATCTCCTGGGACCCTGAGGACCCAAGTTTGAAGAACAAGACGGATTCTGAGTGGGACAAGCTGAACGATGCCGGGGTGCGATCCGTGAGAATCCATGGTTCATATGGTGGTTCTGGCGATGATCTTGAATGGGTTCTCAGCCAATTCATACAAGTAGCTGAGCATTGTCCTCTCGAACGATACAGTTGGAGTATCTCATCCCAATTGCCACTAAAAACATGGTCAAAAATGAAAGATTCCATTTTGAACCACCCAAAATTGAAGAACATATCTATTATTGCCGACCACAACGGCTCTACGGCACCCGAGGACTACAATACTTCTGAATTCAACGACTTTACTAGCCTCATGGAAGCTGGCAGACTTCATGTTAAGATAGGAGCTTTGCACCGACGATCGGATGATATCACTCTTATGGAGCCAGTTATAAAGTCTTTCGCGAAAGCTGGTGGCATTATCTGGGGAAGTGACTGGCCTCACGTCAATGCCACTGCCAAAGGGCTTACACCAGCACCCCCTCTTGAAGTCGATACCAGCGAGGAACTTCGTTTGTTGAGAGAGTGGCTTACGAATGAGGAATGGGTGAGGATGCTTGTATATAACCCAGCACGTGTATTTGGCGCGGGAAAACAGTGAGCTGTGTGGATAGATTCAGGCTTCAGAAATTAGGCTGAATAGCAGCGGATCAAGACACAAAGTCCAAGAAGCAAGCTTCAAGTAAGAAAGTCCTCACTTGAGGTTGCAATTCTACGAGTCACGTTCTCACAACGTTACTTCCGTACGAGTCATTGGCTTGTGTTCGAAATCACCGTCTGATGCTCAACTTGATATGGCGCGCTGGCCTCTCATTGATAGCTGCATAAAGTTCCACCCAAGTGATACCGTGAGGCTCGAGTCGAACCTTAGTTGTCTCATCGTATGAGATGGTAGGGTCTAATGCACTGACAATAAAGGCAAATGAATCCCGCTGGCCTTTGAAATCAAAAGGAATATCCTATAAGGACACAAGAGATGAAAGAGGCAGGTCAATTATGCTATTTAGATCGGTCTTATTGGTCTGTTTGTTTTCGCATCCTCAAGAGAAAATTGCCTAACCAATCTTGCACCCTGACGTAGCTGGCATAGGCGCATGGGCATGCCCACAAGCCGAAAGGATCTCGTGAGCGCCAGCCTCTACATGCTCGTGACCCTCGTGATCCTTGCCCTTGTTCTCCTTCGACGACTGTTGGCAGAGACAAACAGGAGTAGCGAAAGAGCCACCAATACGACTTGGCCCGTTGGGTTGATAGAATGGCTGAATGTCGTCGGGGATCTTGAACACCTTGAGGACTTCGTAGTTGTTCTTGCTATAGTCTGAGACACCATAGCCGTCGAATCGCAATTTCCAAGCTGTGACCCACTAATTAGTATGTGCCTTCTGCTTCAATGTATAGGTGAACTTACTGGTTGGGAAAGGAACCATCTCATCCCACTCGGTAGTCAGATAAGTAGCAGTAGCAGGCTTCCTGATTTCGGTCGGGAAGATGGCTTCGAGTTGCTCATGAGTCAGCTCCTTCTTCTTTTGTGCCTCCTCGACCTTCATCTTAATCTCTGTAAGTCGCATGGGCGCCATGTAGTTTGCATAACCGACACTGGAAGCATCAATCGAGACCTTCTTGGAAACACCTTGAGTGTCATGTCCGCGACGAAGGTTCTTGAGCTGTGCCAGAACCTTGACCATACTAACAAGGGCAGTCGCAGCGACGTGCTTGGGGTGGTATTCGCTAAAGGCTTCGGCGAAACTAGAGCAGTAGTTCAGTTCATGTCGCTCGTCGGGCGACTCGCTGTTGTTGTCTTTCTCTGCCTCGTTCTGCAATATCGTTTAGCTATTATTTCTTGTCGCACGAGCACATCTATACTTACAATATCGCACACAACAACAGTGCCCTTGGCAAGAGTCAACAGCTCAGACTTCTCCGTCTTCCGGTTGTAGGCCTGAATGGTAGTGCCTTGGGATGCTTTGCGAACAATCGGCAGACGGACACTCCATCTCTGAACCTTGAGAACAAGAGTCTGAATGCGCTCATTAGATTTGGCATCATCATTGAAGGCGAGTTTTTGGATCTCGAGCCAAGCCGACTTAATTTCCTGGTTTCTTTTCCCGGGTTTATTAGTGTAGAGGTGGTAGAAGAAGGACTCCATGACCGAGGTGAACTGTGGTGCGTCAGAACAAAAACTCCGATACTTGTATGAGTTGACTTACCGCAAGCACAACGTTGTATGCACTGTCCAAACCTGTCAAAAGAAGGATGGTAGCCGCCTTACTGGTGTCACTCTCCTTCTGTAACACCTCGCCAGCGACCCTGTATCCCAAGGCCGTCATAAAGTTAGGCTTCTCCTGGCCAAAAGAGGCTATAGCCCCAAAGAAGCCCTGCACCCATCGCGTGGTACGCCACTTGCCGGCCTCGCAAATATTGCCTTCCTGGGCCAGCTTGAGGAGGAAGCTCATCGAGTCCCGGAACGCTTTGCGGCGCTTGAGAAGCTTGGTCTCGTCAGTGTTGTACGAGAGGAAAACCTGGCAGTTGTTGATGTGCTGGTAGATCTCGTTCTCCGAGTAGGGCGCGTGGGAGTTGGTGTCGGAACGGAGCAGATGACCAAATCCGAGGAAGTCGGCAATGAAACGGGTCACGACGGGAATGGCGAAGCTGCGCAATGTTAGTTAGATGCAAAAAGAGTGAATGAGAGGAGACTTACTCTCGCACGATATCAAGCTGGTAGATACCCTTGGCCTGATCAGTGGTGACGACCTCGCGCTTGATGATATTGCGAGCAATGTCAACCAAGTATGACTGGATCTGCTCGTGATCAATAGTTGAGTGCCTTGCCGCAGCTGTGAGTGAGACGCCGTTCTTCTTGGGATCGTTGTTTTGACCAGGCTTCAAAACATCATGGATCTCCGGTGGAAGATCGGAAATTCTGGTGCGAGCAGGATGAACCAAAACATCAGAGGTATCCTCGAGAATTCGCTTGATGTCGTCGCTGTCAGTCAAGTACACAGTCTTGCTTGGCCGTTGAGGGTTAGACTTTGTCAACTCAAAGTCATAGTTGGTCATCTCGCCACGAGAATTCTTCTTGGCCTTCTTCAGGGGCGTAGTCTTGACAGAGAATTCCTTGTCATAACCCTGAGCCTTGGCAAGTTCGGCAAGCTTCTCGCCGGTGTAAAATGGGTGGAAGAAGCGGATAGAATCGTAAGGGTACCATTCTGGGAAGGCTCGTTGGATGAGACGGTGGAACATGGAGCTCTTGCAGACATCGTTGTCTGGGGTAACCTCCTTCATTCCCCAGTTGGTCAAAGAGTTGGTGTTCCAGTCGACAGTGTAAAAGCGATCCGATCGGACAAGAGTGATGGCATCAGAAAAGATAGCCGCCCACAAGGCGGAGTCCAAATCTGATGGACCAGGGTCGGCGTTCAATTGGCCGTTTGACTGGTTCGTCTCACAGAAGATACCGGGATATAATTCCACCTTGTCAGGATGTTCGTATAGGTCACGCAGAGCATTCTGAACCTTCTCATTGGGTGTGATTGACTCGAAAGTGGCGTGTCTCTTCATTTGGAAGAAATCCCGGAAGTCGTTGAGGGTGCCTATCTCCCACTTGCGAGCCTGCATGATGCCGAGAATCTCAACGGCTCTGAGACAACGAGGGACGTTGAGAGGACCGAAGTTGGCTGTGGAAAAGTCAGCGATGCATCTTTATGAAAAGTTGGTGTGTGATTGATTCGATTGGAGATTCGAATCGAAGCAGTGCAGACAGAGCAAAGATGTATGTGTAGGTGGAAGATATAACCCCGTAACAATCTCCGCGTTTAACAGGTTTTACGAGGATGTAGGTAACTTACCAATGGGGTCATCCATAGCACTAGTCAACTCATTGACCATGGCCTCGTCATCGAACAAACCAGTGTACTCGTTCCTCTTGAAGGGTTTAAATCGAGGATTTCCTTCTTCGCGAAGACCAAACTCCTGCTGCCAGGGCTCAAGGGGCTTCTTCAGGCTTTCCTTGGCTTTCATCTTGCCCATCTCCTGCATGAACTGAGGCAAACCCATTGCCTTGGGGTTCCATTGTTCATCCTTTTCAAACAGCTCAGCCATGAAAGATTCGGCATATTTCTCATCCTTCATGGAGATGGCGCAGTGGAAACGGTAGAGGAGATTGAATTCAACGGTCACTTGATTACCAAGCCCGCGAGAGACATTCTTGTGGTTCTTCATCTCAACTCGGGGGTCTGGAAAGGTTAGCTAGGCAACATAAAACATTGGGCCAGGTACTCACCGAGAGTGAAGTTGGAATCGAAATTCATGAACCCCATAAGTCCACGAAGGTAATCGTGGATGCTTATCTGGATATACATGCCACAAGTAATGAGTCGTGCAGTCTGGAAAAGGTCTTCGTCGAGCTTATCCCAAGCAGCCTCGTGAGCTTTGAGGAACTGCTGGAGAACACCCTCAGGGTCGACCTTCTTTTGCTCAGCCGTATCATCATGCTCCTTTCCCGTGACTTGAATGCACAGCGCTTTCTGGCGCTCGCTTTCCTTGCGAAGACCCTCTTCGATACCGACAAGGATTCTCTCGCGCAAAGTGTCAGTGAGTTCTTCGTACTCTTCATCTTCGTCATCATCATCTGCAATTCCAGCCGATCGACGACTTTTCCACGCATTATGGTGCTTGTAGATTTTATCAGTAAAGACCTTGTCTGCGTTCTTGACAAATTCTTTAGCAGCAGATGCTAGAGGTGATAGCTGGTATTTGTTGGGCACTGAGAAGCGACCGCCCTCGTTGATGCGACGGAGCTGAGTGGCGACGTAATTGTGGTAACGGTTGTACATGACCAGGTAGATACAAACTCCAGGAGGCTGGCGCAAGAGTCTATCCTCTGCAAAGGTGTCAGGTTTGAGAAGGCCGAGCTTGTATTTGTCATCACGGATTTTGCGCTGCATCTCGTCGGTGAAGCCGTAAAGAGGGGAAAGGTCAAGGTAAGAAGACGAGTCAGAAATGTTCTTGTCATTATCATTCGTTCTGAAGATGTCGTGAATGATAATAGTAGCGTGGTAAATAAGCATGGAAGACAAACCAGAGGTAGATGGTCGTCCCTTGCCGTCGGGTCCGGGGTCTTCTCGAGCCATGAGACGATCGAAAAGATCAGCCGGGTCAGGGAGAGCTCCAAGAGGGTGTGTCTTGCTCGGTACAGTCTTCGCGTAAGGCGCACCTGCTTGTCCTAATTGAGGATTCATGGCACTATTGAACTTGCCATCCGCAGTACGATACTTGAAGGCATCACCGAGGTAAGTGATTGGAGGATGAAGCATGCGTTCATACTTAGTCTTGACTTCTGTCTCGATAAATTTGGCACGCAGAAGACTGTCGTTTGAGATGGATCCAACTAATTGTGCCAAGTTTGTTTTCTTCAAGCCGTCAGCCTTTATTAGCTGCAGTGTGCATTTAGGTGGTATAACTCACATCGAGTGTCTTCGTTTTGATATAATGAATCAAGACATTCTTGATAGCAGGAAGGTGCTGAAAGGTGAGGATGCTTCTCAGATCCCGGAACCACCCAACTCCAGGTCGGGTTACATCCTATTATTTGTCAGTCCAAGTGTAGTATTGGTGCCAATGTGACCCACCCCGATGAGGGCATCTCCGTGGAAGCCAGCAAGATACTTAGCTTCCCTCAGTTCGCCATTGAGTTTCTGGATTTTTGCATCCCAGTCATCCCCGTAGGTACGTCCATCGGCATGACCATTGGCGTAGCCGTTGGTGTTGCCATTGAGAAGCGATTGCTGGGACTGAGACATGGTAACGAACCCTTGAATAAACAAGGAAGGGGACACAGATGGTGTTTCTTATGCCTGCATAAATAGTGATATAAGATTTAATGTGATATGAGAAGATTGAGAAGGATTTAATGTAAAGAGGTTCTACTCAATGGGTCATGGGAATCGCAGCTTCTTTATGGACTCCCCCTCTTGACGAGTGTTGCGTATAGCTACGAGACAATGATTATATCTGAGCAATCCAATTCGCCAACAATCACTCAGTGCTTTTAGCCGCGTCCTCAGTTCTGCATACCTCGCTTGTCCGTGCGCGAGAGGGAGCTGCCGCTTGACGTGATAGCTCAAGCTGTCCGGTGAAAACTCTACGATGGTTAGGTCGAGTTACAGAGTACGCTAGATAGATGATACTGGGAAATATGATCAGTCAATTGGCAGACGCAAAAAAATCATTACGACACAAGATATACTCTAAAGTAGCATAAAACGCAGCACTATTTTAGTCTGTTACATTTTGAGCAGTTAGGTTTTCTCGCGTCGTTGAAAGATAAGACGAGATGCAACTAAGTAATGTCTCAGACCATCACACCTTTACAGGAATTTCCGCGCAGCCGCAATCGCTCAAACGGGACAGGATGCGGATCACTATGACGGTCTGCATTTCAAACAATTGGATGTGCCGCGGGCTATTGGAGGTGGCACTAGGTCTCCGGGTCGGGCCTCACGACAAGTCACATAGCTGCAAGAGCACTGGCGTGGAGTCAATAACAGATATCCAATTTATCATAAGATCGACACTGTATCTTTGCGGAGTTTTTACAATTGTCTAATCAATCCGTTAACGATCGCCATCAATGATGGGGTTATAACTGGAGATTTCAGCTGCCTTCTTGACCGTAAACTTTGTCTCACGTCGAGCGGGGAAGCTGTCTTTGTTCAACCTCTGTGACTGGGTGAGTATGTAGTGCTGATCGCGGCAGGGGTTCAGCTGAGCTGCGTTGCTGCAAGCCTCGTAATCATGGAGCCGGGGAGACTATTGAACGTTGTGTGCTGCTATAGGGCGGCACTATCGTCGATAGTTTTGTGCATGCATCAATGGTTCAAACTTAACAATGCAATTGGAAGATGGGATGTGGATTAGCAATATCACTGCGTAGCCAAGGACAAGATTCAGACGGTTTTGGTCCTGTATTCTTCTTGAAGCGCCCGATTGATTGATGGTATTCTTCAAAAGGTATCCTCTCTATCCACTTTTGGCCAAACACAATGGACGCCCAGAGTATCTGGAATGAAGCTGATGTTGTTTCTCAATCCTTTTTCTTCTCTAACGGTATAATGCATAATTTCATATATCAGATCTTCCATTGGCCAATTGCTATGCAGTATAACATTTCTACGCTGGCAGTGCCGCTAATCTGTCCGAAGCTCTTCAGTCACGAATAGTACCACTGGCTAGTGGGTAACAGTAACGATAATCTCCAATCTTCGAGGGGTGAAATGAATCATCCAAGAAATCCGATCTACATAAGCCAATCCATTGATTGCGTCTCTTGTTTTCCAGCGGCCAATTCTTCAAATTCCACAAGGCCATTTGCTTATGTTATTCTTTGTTCAACCATATGTCAATATTTTCCATGTTCTCAAAGAGATGGCAAAAGGTTTTTGTTTGCGACAGCAAAGCTTTGTTCACCTGTTAAGACAAAACAACACGATTGTCTACAGAATGTAGTTTAATTAATGTAACTATATAATGCGAGACTTTTGCCTTCTGCAGCCTCGGCTTTTCAAACCACTGATGATCTACTGAGAATCTTACAGGTAAGTCACCATTTTCACATCAAGCTGAGTCTTCTTACATACACTTTCGAACCATCAACCACATTTTTCTAGTACTATTCACCATGTCTTCTTCCTTAGACTACGCAGTGAGCGAAGAAACCACGGAGATGCTAAGCATGAAGCTGAACCTCATCGGGGGCAAGATAGCCCAGCGAGAGCAAGAACTCCCTGCGTTGGCCGCAGACGTTCACAAGAAGCTCGCCGGTAACGTTTCCAATGCTGAGCGTCAGCGACAGGAGAACAGAGCTAGTGAAGCTTGTCATCGTATCCGCACTATGCAGCACGAGTACGACGATCTTTGGCAGCGTTGGTTCAAGATGATGAAGAGCGAGAATGTGGATGGTGATAAGTTGGAGCTCGAGCAGAAGAAGAACGAGGTGATGAGGCTTGAGCAAGAGGAGCGGTGGGAGATGCTTGACAGGACTGGCGACTACTTCAAGACTCGCTGGGGTTAAGTTGTAGTCGGATCAGGATGCTAAAGGTGGTGGAGAATAAGGTAAGTCTCGAATCGACACGCTGGTCGTGTTAAAATCAACTCCCATGAAGTAGAACGAGACGGAAGTATTATCAACAATAAGAATTATCCATTGATTGACACCGGAAATTATTTGCGCATAATGTTTCCCATTTTCTTTGTCATGCTACTATTTTCTTTTTCACGATGTCTCGGACTGGAAAGAAAGTGGCAAGTCTGCTCAAATCCAGGCCGATATGATATCAATGCATTATTACAGGATTGCTCCCATCATTAGTATATACTTCTAAATAGTAGAGGAATATTCACAGGCCAATCTATCATGACCAAAACTTTAGCTTATTAATCCATCCTGAAGTCTGACCAGCCGACCCATCAGAATCATTAGCAGAATTCCCAAACGACACTTGTCGCGGTCTAACGTAGTATCTGTCAATCTCTCGCACAGAATAGTCCACATCCGTGGTTAAAGGCAGCACCATCTCCCACGGCGACGGAGGTCCTGCCAAGTCACCACTATTCCCACTCCTACTAGACCCTTCGGAAGTCCTCTCTTCTGGATTCTCATACACAGTTTCGGGCCTGTCGAGTGATGGGAACCGCCGACTTCTGTTAGATAAACTAGATGTAGACCTAGGATCTCTCTCTGAGTGGCTCGAGATGGATCGCTTAGGCCGTGCGATTTCGAAAGAGAGGAATTGTTGATTCTTATCGGAGAGACTCGATATGGATCGCTCCGGTCTTGGTGAGCGGAAATATGTGCGGAGAAGTTCAGGTGATGCGGTATCCGAGTTTCGGTTGGACGTGCTCGATGAGTTCGTGGTGGAGGAATGTTCCGAAGATGATAGACTGCTTCTGTAATCGACTATGCCTCTTTCCGAGAGGTTCGTCCTATTTGTAGGACGTCTTCGGAGTTGTCGAAGACCATAGACCTGTAACTTAATGTTAATACAACCGATATTCGAATGCAATATGTAATGGGATGACATACCTGAGGCCGTTCTTGCGAAGACTCGGGAGGTGGAGTATTTTTCCATTCCTGATAGCTAGTCACGGCAAGTCGTCCAAATTCCAATGCTGAGGGAACCAAGAACATGCCGACAAGAAAAATGGTGTGAAATATTAAGATGATATAGCCGAGCACACTCGCTGCAACATGACTCCAGATGTGAGGAATCATTCCCAGGCAGAGAAAAAGAACAGTGAGTCGAGCACCAGTCATTAAGAAGGGCTTAGAGAGTAATCCAGGCGCCGCTCTGACCCATGCTAGGAAGCAAAGTTGGATGAGTTCGCATGCGATCAGGGAGCACACTTGTGCTGTGCCAAAGCGCTGCAGTCCACCCACAATAACACCACGAGCGAACAAAAGTATAAAAGTAACGAGGGTATAGTAGTCTTGTATACGAGAAGGCTCCCCATCGGCGTCTTGCTTGTGAATGTCGTCGATAAGTAGATATCCCATGCTCTGCGGACTCCTCGATGCTAATCCCCACCAGCTTGCAATGATGAGGAGCGCGACAACCGATATTACGAGAAAGATGTAGTATATCGGTCGTGCGCTAGCACTGTCGAGTTGGTATGTTGTCCATGCGGTTAGTGGAAACAAGAGGTAGCTGAGAAAAACCCGCAGAGCAACCCAGACCGTAGCTTTCTGTCGCTCAAGCGTGGAACTCTCGAGCGTCAGGGTCCCTGAACGGTTGAACCAATCCCGCGTCCATCTGACGTGCAGACCGATCTGAAGGATGCCGTAAAGACCAAAGAGGATGACAAAAGCAAGGCCGACGATATTGGCCCATGTGTGAACTGTGACGGGAGCAGCCATAATCTGTGTCATGTGCTCAAGACCAGAGGTTCCTCCGAAAGTGCCATTTATCTCGTGAATGCCATCATGGATACCATAGTATTGCGATTCCCTCCATAGGATGCCCTTGCGAAACATGAGAGTCGACCAGCTGATTCCTGTAACGACTGGTTGCAGGAAGCCAGGCTGATAAAGGGTGAGGGCGCTCGAGAAGAAGATGAATTGGAAGTATGTAAGACAGTCGGCTATCCTCGTCAGGTGAGACCTGTCTGGGCTTCTGTTTGGGCCATTTTCTTCATCATCGCCAAGCGGATGCACCAAATTATACCATTCTCGCCATCCAGCAACGAGAATGACCATAATAAAGATCAAAGCTGGTCCCCAAAAAGAAACATCCTGGAAGGTCGAACCGATATCAGGCGTCAAGAACGATTTTAAACAGGCAACCGAGAAATGCTCCGGGCCGTCGATGTTGAGTTCCACGGAATAAGCCGCCAGCGGCGCAGGATCATCAATCTCGAAAAGAACATCCAGAACCTGCAGATAAACTACAAGATTGAACTTGTTGTACTCGATTGTCTTACAAGTCACGTTCTGATGGTCGCTGTTATAACGCCTTGTGCCACCAACAGCCCCTAAACTCAATTCGACAGAGGCATTGCCGATCAAGGCTCGCTCACAAGCCGCTGTCGTCTCGAAGTTGGCTAAAAGCTGAAAACTGAGATATGTCTCGTCCCTTTGCTTTTCCAGAAAGCCGTAGAGAGAATTTGGCACAAAATGATCTTCATTCGTGATAGTGTTAGGCGGCGGTCGACCCTGGCAGTCTTGGAACTGAAGATGGGCCGCGTAAGTTTCGTGTGTTGAAAGAAGGCATACGGTGAGTGTGAGCAAGACGAGGCGTAATGATAATGAGTGCATTGGTGATAAGGCTATTTTTTGCTGGAAAATTAAATGACCATTACCACGTCTTTACCATTGTCGTCATTGAGAAGGAATGAATGGGCCTGGGATTGTCTCGCTTGCTTCGGCTTTGGGATATTAGAAGGTGGAAACTCAAGCAAAACAGGACAAGTAGAAAAAACGAGATTTTCGATGCCTTGGAGCTCAGGTTCTATTTTGGGGCGAAGTACACTTTTGGCTTGTGTTTGGCGCTTGGCCTAAAGTGTCGGTCCGATCTTGGCTGTGTTGGTTTAGCGTCCAAGATGAAACTAGAAATTGTTTGAGATGGAGGCTGAAGGATGATGGATGATGAACAGATGTTGACTCTATTCAAGTCAGATGAAGGGTCAAAGTTGACTGGATACGTTTGACGATAGAATTATTGCTACTACTGTTGGCTGTTTGACAAGTTTACAAGATCATCGAGACTACGTTCAATCTTCTCACACTAAACAAAACATGGATCGGACTTGTCCGCGTGGCGAAGTACAGTGTTTCATTATGTAACTCTAACGGAATATCCATTCTCCGACACGTTTGGATCCAACGCCCTGGTTTTAGTGGATAATTCCTGCATTCACTTAAAGACAAGTCAGTCAAGCAAAAAGGGGACAAGCCAGGAATTATGCATGAATCGGTGGCTCCAGCTTTTTGTATCCTGGAACAAAGAGAGACCCAGTGAATGATCTGTCGGAATGTTATTCAAGCCCTGGCCTGCTTTGCTGACCCCAGCCTTGGTCACTCAGCCTCGAACGTCTTGATCACTTTCGTCACAGCCAATAGTGGCTCGGCAATGCAACGTTGTGAGATAATACCACTGCAACTTGGATAGAAATTACCCATCAAGGATACAACTAGAAATCTTATGATTGGAACAGTGTCTAAGTTGTAAAAGCGTCGACACTAGTGTCTTGAACCCATTGATATTATGCAGTGGCAGCTACAAGCGCGTGACCCTTTCTTTTGTTCTCACGTAACACTAATAAACCCAATATCGATGCCACCGCTGAGCAATACCGCCATCATCAACAAAATCGAAATGTTTGTCCCATGGCGTCCACCCAACTTGTCATCCTATTGTCTATAATTGTAGTGGCTAAAGACAATGGCTTGGCCGAAACAAACACTAGCCCTACCCTGAAAGGCGGATCGCAAAACTAAAATACCCACTTTCCTGGACCACTTCGCACCGAACCCATGACATGCACACTGACCCATCTCCCGTCCACCGCCTTCACTCACTCATTCATACATCAATCTACTACTTCACTACCACCATGTCGTGCTTCTCATCCCTACCAGCACAGCCCACAGACGAGATCTTCGATCTTCTCGCTGCCTACAGAGCAGACTCCAGTCCTGACCGCGTCAATCTCGGTGTCGGCGTCTACTGTACCGACGAAGGCAAATCCTGGCCTCTCGATGTTGTCACGCGCGTGGAGAAGGATCTCTTTGAGGAGGCTAGCTTGACTAGACACGATTATCTCCCCATTGAGGGTGATCAGCAGTTTCTCAAGGTCGCAAGGGATCTTGTTTTTGCTCATCAGGATGAATTGAGTGTCGCTTCCGTACAGACCGTCTCCGGAACCGGAGCCAACCATATCGGTGCTCGTTTCGTTGCGGATTATCTTCGACCGCAGAACATCTGGGTGTCGGACCCGACTTGGGCGAATCACCATATGATCTGGGAGGCTGTTGGAATGAAGCCCAAGTTGTACCCTTACTACAAGAAGTCGGATTGTTCGTTGGACTTTGAGGGTATGATCAAGACTCTCGAGGAGGAGGCTCAACCTCGCGATGCCGTCTTGCTACACGCATGTGCGCACAATCCTACCGGTTTGGACCCTACAAAGGAGCAGTGGAAGATTATCGCAGAGGTCTGCCAGCGAAAGCAACTCTTCCCCTTTTTCGACGCTGCCTACCAAGGCTTTGCATCCGGCAGTCCCGCAGAAGACGCCTGGGCGATCCGTTACTTTTATCAACAGCAGCCCCGCCCTGACATGATTGTGGCACAATCCTTCTCCAAGAACTTTGGTCTCTACGGCCATAGAACAGGAGCTATCCATCTTGTGCTTGCGGAGCCCTCCAAGGAGATCAGAGACAACGCTTACTCCACCCTTTCCTACCTTTTGCGATCCGAGATCTCCATGGCCCCCAAATACGGTTCCACGATTGTCAAGACGGTTTTGGATAGCGAGGAGTTAACTTCAGCTTGGATGGCTGATTTGCAAGTCATGAGCAGTCGTATCAAGAGTATGAGACAGGCTCTATATGACGAGTTGGTGCGCTTGGAGACGCCTGGTACATGGAACCACATTATTGACCAAGTAAGTGACATCTGAAATAATGTGACGAAAGCAAGGACTAATCGTGTTGCAGATTGGCATGTTCTCATACACCGGCTTGACCCCCTTTGAAGTCAAGGTCCTCCGAGAGCGTTTCCACATTTACCTGCTCAAGTCAGGACGTATTTCCATCTCTGGCTGTAAGTTCTCACATTCGTTTTGATTGATGGATCAAATAAGCTAATTGAATTGCAGTGAACAAGAGAAATGTAAACTACGTTGCCAAGGCCATTCACGATGTCCGAGCAAATGGTCATGAGCTCAATGGAACAAACGGTGTAAATGGACACTAGACTGTATTGTATAAACATATATAGACCAAAGATTTCGTCGCCCTCCCGGGTTTATACAGGCTGTCTCAAACTGAGTGTTTTCAAATTTTCATTTCGAGATTCTCACAAGGTCCGATGTCGGCCCGAACTCGGCCACTGTTGTAGAACATTGAGGAGTGACTCTAATCTGGTCAAAACAATCGTGCTTATTCGAATCAGATATTCATAACTTGGACATAAGCATCACTCATTCAAACATGGCTTGTCCAGTGTATTACTCATGAGTGTCTCCAAGGAGCGAATACGAATACACCATCAGCCGAACTAAAAAATAAGACCACTCCCGACGATCGAAACATGATCTTATCAATCTCGCTACAGATCAGCTGTTCTTTCTCACCCTATTAACTACATATTCAGGTCAGTCAACATGTCTCAGCCCTCTGCAGTCGAACAAAGTCGGTGTACAGGGGCAAAACGATTCTCCGCTCCGCATTCACTCACTCACGCTGCTTGCCCCGCAAACGTACGATCAGTCAAGACCACTTATTAACACCTCGCCAGCCCATCTCATGAGATAAACACATCTCCCTATTCTTATCCAAAATGGCCAATCTGGGCGTTTACGCAGGTGTAACGACTCTCGTCGCCCTGCTCCTTACTTACGGCATCCCATTGTTCTTGCAAGAGTACTTTCCCTGGCAATCTTTGTATAAACAACGTCACGGAAAACCTACCGTCACGACAAAATCGTACGAGGGACGCACTATTCTCATCACCGGTGCCAATGGTGCTTTTGGATCGAGAGCTGCCAAGCTCTTTGCGCATCGAGATGTTGACACGCTTGTTCTTGTTGACGTCAGAGACTGTGGAGAGCTGAAGCAGGAAATTGAAAAGGAATTGAGTGATGCGGGCAAAGCAAAGCCTAACATTTTGGTTTGGCAGGCTGACCTGATGAACTTCTCTGGATGTCAGGAGGTAGCGAGGAAGGCACAGGATTTGAAGACGCTTGACCATGTTCTGATGACGATGGGAATTTTGTCTTTCAACCGTCGAGTATCGCCTGAAGGCTGGGAAACTTGTTAGTACCTACCTACCATGAAGTATGTTCGAGAAGATACTTACATACCTACAGCTATTCAAATCAACTATCTCTCTGGTGCTCTCCTCGGACTACTGCTTTTGCCCCTTCTCAAGTCTTGCTCGTCCAACCCCAACCCTCCCGTCATGACCTTTGTCACATCCTTCGGCATCTACCCATCTTCCTTCACGATGGGCATGCCCAAGAATGGCTCCTACCTCAAACTGCTCAGCAACAACAAGGACGGTATGCAGCAAGCTCACCAATACGGTCGCTCCAAGGCTCTTCTTCTGTACTTTACCCGCGAACTCGCCGACCGCGCCGCTACCTCGAAGCTTCCCCACAAGGTGACAATCAACAGTGCGGACCCTGGGTCTGCATGGACACCTCTGACTGCGCCAAACCAGGACCAGCTCATCCCGCGACTGATTCAGAACTTTGGATCGAGAGCACCGGAGATTTGCGCTGCTGCTCTTGTCAATGGTGTTTCAGCATCTGAAGATGCGCATGGAAAGATTATGCAGGATTTTGACACTACTTTGTAAGTTCTACGGGACAAGAGATGAAGGCGGCGCTAACTCAAAGATAGGTACCCACCTTTCATGGAGCGTAAGAGTGGTCGTGTAGCTCAGAAGCGCGTTTGGGAGGAGACAAGGGAAGAATTCGAGGCCAAGGTTCCAGAGGTCAAGGCTGTCTATGAGATGCTGGATCAGATTTGATCCTCCTGACCTCTTGTCAATCACTCGATGTTGCAGGTCAAAGTTCGGGAGTAGGCTCTCCAGCACGGCAGTCATGCTCTGAAGCCTGTTCAGGTGAAGGGAGACTCTCCACCTGTGGTATTTTTCTTGACAGATATGATGTCGAGATACTACTTGTGAGGAGCACTAATATAGTCAATTACCGAAGCTTTACAGAACCTCTCAAAAAGACATCAGGATATCAGGAAAATTGGCCCCTACGAACATGAGAGAGAAAGTTAGCAGGCCAGTTGATATTACTTGGGCCAGACTTCTTGGGCCATTTATTTTCATGTCCTAAAACCTGGGGCCGACCCTTTTTTTTTTTTTTTTTTGGTTAGCCACCGAGCACTATGTTAATCTAGAAGATCCTTGCTTATCAAGACCGAGGAGACAAGAAAGCCACCAGGTTTGAATATATGTATCTTATTCACCCAGTTCAACTTCGAATCGTAAGTCGAGCTTTCAATAAAGGGTGAGACCACAAGACTTGCAAGGACACCAATGAAAGCTGGTGATGATAACTTGGTCTTGTAGCTTGTGAAGTAAGTAATGCCAGAGATCCAGGCTTCATGTGTCATTTTTGGGTTTCAACAATAGTAACACTCCACGATATTGCTAGAGAATTGAGCAAGAGTCATGTCGTGCTAAAGGTCAGCCTTACCAGCACGAGCCACCAAAACCAAAGGGAGTCTAGTGTTGTTAGCTCAGTGATCCGGCCGGCAGCATGGCGAGTCAGTCAATGCATTAATGGGCCATCCTTATTTCGCCATATCATGCAAGAGTCACGAGATCAGGAGAGAAAGAATTGATGTGAAATATTCGCGATATTCCATTGTCATGTTGCTATCTTGCGCCAGCTAGTTATGCCATAGAAACACGAAAATGCAAAGCTTAAGCGACAATCTTCAGACAGGGACCTGTCAGCCCCGTTACGAGACGAAATGCGAAATTTGTTGAGATATATATGCCTCAATGCCACTAGGATGTTAATCCTTTTTGCTTTAACAAAATTAAGCAGGGTTTTCGGCGATAACTGAATTGGGCTGTAACCGGTGACATGCGGTGGACCCAAACCATCAAACTACCCCATTGTTTTGCATTATCCTAGAAAGGAGACCGACACAATTTAATCTCGATAGGTGGTTGCATTGCGATCAGCCCATTATCTGTTAAGTAACCAACAGTTGAACAAAACAGAGATCCATAATTCATTACAGTTGTACGGTTGCATACATATGTACACACGGTGCTCCAGTCTACGGATACACTCTGCCGTTGATACGCACAATGGGAACCCAAAGACACTGCCTCAATCCGAATTGCCGAGAAAAGCGGGTGCCCATCTCGTAAAACAGAACAAATAACAAATAAACTCTGAGTTTACGACACTATTTATGCAGCTGCAGCACTATTCTTATAGGCGTCGTCGTAAAGACCTTCCCTCACGCGATCCCTATACAGAACAAGCTTTCTGCCAATTGCTCGGTGGGACTCCTAGGGGACTCTGTCACTCTCTGAACCCCAACCCCCTAAGCCCAAGTCGGTTAACAGCCCCGGTCTAGAGGCGTAAAAGAACCCTGAATTTTCCACCCTCTCAGGGGCTTGTCCCCAGCTTTTTTTTCGAAACGAGGAAAAAGTCCAGAACCTGAAAGTTGCGCAACCTTGTCAGGAGAGTAGGGTTAAGCTTCTTGAGGCTAAGGCTACTGTCCAGGGTTGTCTCCATACTGGGGCTATGGTTGGTTGAGCCGTAATGAGGCAACCAGCTCGAGATTGCATTGCTCCACTAAGAAGGGGACCTGGTCAGACGATGTACGGTAAACGAAAATGGATCTTTTGTACCAACGACCAAGAGAGGCGCAGCCCAGTCAGTGACAGTTTTGAGAGTCTAGGCTTTGCTTCGATGCATGCAGCAGCTCTCTTCTGGTCGATGTCGAATACGCGCAGCATCACAGTATGGTGCAATAAAGGATTAACCGCTAATCCTCTTGTAAAAAATGTGGCGGCGCGCTCTCGAAACATGCTCTGGGCTCGACCACAATAGGCTGGACAACGAGAAAACGGATAATGGATCCCCCCACCCCTTTGCCAGGTTCTAGATCGTCGAGAATAATATCCGTTAGCCGTTAGTCAACAGTCAGGAGCAGGACCCTTGGACTTGGAGTGCGGCACAAGCCTTGCACTGACAGTTAACCCATGAGCGATATTTATGACACTTGAAGCGCCGGTCCCCTACATGCGTCTGGCTTTCTCTCTTGTTTTCCTCTCTTCTTGTGTTATGCCCAGATCATACAGTACAAGCTGTCCTGGTCGTAGTAGTTACATCCCCCCGATAATCATGTACCGATCGTGATCACAGTGTAACAGGGAGATCACTGAATCCTTAGGGCCGAGCAAACGCCCGCTTGCTTGCTCGCACTACCACCCTCCATCCCTCCTGGTGGAATCCATTCTTTTCTTCCAATTTCGAACATCCTTTCCTTTTTTCGAGGTTCAAGATGGTTTCCTTCAAGAAGATGAGCTCAGTGCTCACCTCACGATTAGCCAACCGACGCTTCGCCTTTGCTCTCGTCACATTAGCAGTATGCGCCGCTAAAGGCATACATCTTGATAACCATAGATCATCCGTAGCACCCAAGCGCATGATTCTCTTCTTCTTTTCCTTCTTTACCCAGGATATCATTCTCCTTCTCTTCATCCGACTCCTCCTCAGCCACTGGGTCCCCAGTTTCCCCGGCAAGCTACGATTTTGCATCACAGCGCTTGCGAGCTGTTTGATAGCTTACAATGCCGCCCTCGGCCTTGTCTCGGTGTCGTTTTATCTGGTCGCTGGTTCGGAGATTCGTTGGCGCAACATCGGGTTCATCGCCGACCCTTCAGCTAGAGCAATCATGATGTCGGGTTTCACAGCGTTCTTGGGAGTCTTGACGCTTTGTCTTTGCTTGAGCGGTGTGCTTCAGAGTGCGTGCTATGGATTGTTTGGCTGGGGCGGTGATATTGTCAACTTTCCCTTCACCTTCATCTGGCGCAAGCTTGGATTTTTCGCGAGTGGCAGAAAAACCTACGATCAACTCCCCCAACGAGATTCTCTGCCCCAGTGGAACGAGGGTAGTGATAGTGAATCGAGTCACGGTGACTATTCGGAGGATGAGTACAAGGAGAAAACCAGATCGCCGACGATCTCGCCACGACGTTCATCGAGCTTTACCGCCGGAGGTACTTCATCAAAACTTTCAAAATGCATGCGTTTTCTTCGCTTTCTGCCGTATCCCATCGTCACCATCCTCTTGACGGCTCTCTTCACGCTCACGCTTTTACGACCTAAGGATCCCTCCCTCATTTTCCTCTCCTGGACCACTGGACTTTTGCCCTTCGTTGACTTCGCCTCATCATCGCCATTCCTCGACAATCTCCCCTCGGTTTTTGGAAAAGGAGTGCAACGTTCTTGGGACGACCTTACCGCTCTTGCCAATCCCACCCCTTTGGACTGGCTTCCTAAAGGCACGCCTATTGTCCCAGTTGACGGACCTTCTGGCTTTCGAGATTGGTATAACAACGAGCCTCGATATAGCGCCAAATCCGATCCATTGAAAATCTCGAACCTGGAAGAGCCTCTTAGAGAGTCCCTACGGGGCAAGTTACAGGATATCAATGTTCGACACGTCGTCATGTTTTTCCTGGAAAGCACTAGAAACGATGTTTTCCCTATCAAGAAGGACGGTTTGATCTGGAATAGATTCGCCGACACATTCCCTGATCAGAAGCTACCGAAGGAGGTTCAAGACAAATTGGCAAGCTTGACACCGACAGCGAACTTCATCACAGGCGACTACGAGGATGGGTTCGAACACGCTGATATGCCCAAGCGGGGAGGAATCCACTTTACCAACGCACATTCCGCTGGAACTTATACTCTCAAGAGCATGACTGCTACAGTCTGCGGTATTTCTCCCCTGGTTGCCGACTTTAACCTCGAACACAGTCATCACCTATATCAACCCTGTTTACCACAAATCTTCAACGCTATGAACATCGCAGAGAGCAAGGATGCCGAGAAGACGAAGGAGGATAAGTGGAACTCATACTTTTTCCAGGCTGCGACTCTTGATTATGACAATCAGCTCAACTTGATGGGAGCGATGGGCTTCCCCCCAAACCACACCATTGGACGAGAGTATCTCCGAAGTGATTTTGCTAAGCATGGACCTGTTACGTTGCCCAACATCAACGAGTTCGCTTTTGAGGAAGATCCATTGGAAGACTATATCACTGATATTTTCGACGAGGCCGTAAAGGACAACAGCCGGGTATTCCTCACTCATCTTACGAGTACCAGCCACCACCGATTCCACATGCCCAAGACCGAGCCATATACGCCCCTGGCCAAAGGTCTGGACATGATGTCCAGATATGTCAACACAATCGGATATGACGACAAATGGATTCGAAAGGTCCTCGACATCTTGGACAAGCAGGGCATTGCCAACGAGACTCTGGTTATCTTCCAGGGCGACCACGGCACATCACTACCAGAGAACGATTACGCATCACCATACTATAACCCCAACATCGGTGTCGACCACGTCCCTATGATCCTCTCACATCCACAATTACCTCCCTTCAACGTCGACGAAGCTGTCCACTCAACTCAAATCCTCCCTACTATCCTCGATATCCTCCTCGAGAGTGGCTCCCTTAGCGAAACAAGTCGCAAGGCTGCGACAGATCTGATCGGCAACTACGAAGGCCAATCACTCCTTCGACCCCTCAACACCGAGAACAAGACCACAGGCCAAGGCCAGTGGCAATTTACCGTGACAAACCCAGGAAGGGCTATGCTCACTGTCCGAGACGCGCGGTATCCCGATCGCCATCTTGTGGTGCCGGTTATCGAGAACGTGGACTGGAGATTAACAGATTTGTCAAAAGATCCGCACGAGCATGATTCGGTGCAGAGTTTGGACTTTACTGCTTTTATACATGGCGTTGATGAAAAATACGGGCGGGAAATGGCCGAGTGGGCCGAGGAGGGTGCTTTTGTTACAAGATGGTTTGTCAAGGAGAACAGCAGGCGTTGGCGGTTTGATCTCTGATCACCAGGGGTGATTTTTACGAACTTGTTATGATTAGATACACTGTTTAATATTTCACGTCAATATTATTTTTACCCAGTCAACACTGAAGCATCTATTGTGAGCTAGCTATCTGTCTAAACATCGTCTTGTGGATATTTGAGTCCATTCGCAGATCGAATCTCATCCATTAGCTCCATAATCCTCAGCGTCTCGTCGAGGGGAATGATTTCATTCTCAGTTCGACTTTTGGCGATATCTTCCGCCACAGCATCAGCTTCCCAGTAGAAACCTAGTGTACCTTTATGTCTCTCCACGTTGAAGGTGCGTGTTTCCCTGTTATCAGGTTCAGGAGGACCTGGCCGAGGTCCTACAGTAATCCGAAATCCACCTGGCACACTCACTGCAGGACCGAAAAGAGTGATGCTACCATTGGAACCCTCGATACGACCAAATTCGTCTGGTCCTCGGTAGCGGAAGCTTGATGTGCACACTCCAGTCTTGACTCCTGTAGTGGAGGGATATTCGAGGACGATCACGTTTGCCTCATCGATCCCGTTGGCGATATCGAGGGAAGAAAGAACCTTGTTGGGCTTGGGGTGCTCTTTACCCACCTTCCAGTCACCCAAGATGATCGAAGCAAATGTTAAGGTGTAAAAGCCAATGTCAAGTAGAGCACCAGCACCAAGAGCGGGATCCTTGAGACGATGCTCACTTGGCAGTGTTGATAGATCAAAGTAGTTTCCAAAGTCGACCGAAAGGCGTTGAATCTCTCCAATGGACTTCTTGACCATGATTTCTTCATGCAAAGCCTTAAATAGAGGAGTGAATCTCACCCAAGCCGCTAATGATTGTCAGTACAGAACTGTGATATGCAGATGAGACGATTTACCCTCCATGACAAAGACGCCCTTCTGTTTAGCAGCATCCATAATTTCTCGCGTCTCCTTTGCATTGATGGTAAATGGTTTCTCACAAAGAACATGCTTCCCAGCAGCAATAGCGTCGAGACAGTTCTTTTTATGCAGACTGTGAGGGGTGCCGACATATACGACGTCGACATTGGGGTCGTCATATACGCTTTGGTATTCTGGGTAAACCTGAGGCTGAGGTTTTGAGGGTGCCTTTGTCCAGAGTTTCTCAACAAAGGAGTAACCCTTCTCGAGAGACGAGGATCCGATAGCTGCGATTGTGTGCTTGGCTCGAGCGTCGGGACGAGTCACGAGGAGGTCTGTGAGGAACATGGTTGAAATCCATCCTGTTCCCAAAACGCCCCAGCGGACGTGAGGCAGAGAGTCCTCCGGACTAGCCATAGTTTTGGGGAGAAATATTCCGAAGTAGAGTATTTCGCGGTAAGAATGCAAGACGATCTACCAGATAGATTGAGCTTCAGTTGCGTGACTTTTGGTTCTACCCACTCTTGAACTTTGACACTTTGCATTATCAGATGTATGGTCCGAAGAGCGGGGCAACACTGAAGCGGTACACCAGTACACGTGAAGGTATGGTATCAGGAGAAAGTGATAAAATTAGCCAGTCAGTCTGCTCCTCGAATCCCTACTTTTGCGCACTTTATTTTTGTATCATAACTTGGAGACTAACCTCTCTGTTATTCGCTAGTGCCATCAAACACTCTCGCAGATGTGGATATCAGGATAAATTGATGCGGGGGAGAGTCCTCAATGACGCTGTTCCCGGGTGAATACCGACACGGCAAAATAGGTAACGTGTGATTTGTAATTTCACTATTGATGACGATGAGTTCTTAGGAGTAAATTAATACATATAATCACTTTATAATAAAGTTATCACCAGCAACACTGACCTTGTATCACTTGATTCAGGATCTCAACGATTATGGCACCCATCAAAGTCGGCGTGGTTGGGTACGGTAACTCTGCCAGAAGCTTTCATCTACCATTCATCACTGCGATACCAGATTTTGAACTCGTAGCCATTCTCCAAAGAGCTGAAGCTCCATCGGATCCTTCGTCCGCCGCCCCGGGCTCGCACTGCACCGTCGACTTTCCTCATGTCAGGCACTACCGCGAGGCTGGCAAGTTCTTTGCCGACTCCGAGATTCAGTTTGTTGTAGTTGTCACTCACCATGACACGCATGGAAAGTTTGCTGAGCAAGCGCTTCATGCAGGAAAACATGGTATGACAACTAAAACCTGTCTGTTGATTTTTGTGGACTGACTTTAGTCTTAGTCATCGTTGATAAGCCGTTTACTATGACTTCTGAGGAAGCCGACAAAGTAATCAAGCTATCGGAAGAGAAGGGGCTCATTCTCACTTGTTTCCAGAATCGAAGATGGGTAAGCCTTTTAGTCATGGTGGATATGATGTTGTCCATGATACTGATTCAGATAGGATGCCGATTTCAAGACTCTCAGTCATCTCATAGAGAACGGTGCACTTGGCGATATCAAAGAAGCTGAGTTCCATTACGACTTTGAGTCGCCATCTTGGTTGTCTAAGATGGGGACTGAGTTTACCCCCGGATCCGGCATGTCTTATGGTCTTGGTAAGCCTCCCCTTTAGTGTTTGGCGAGTACGCTGGCTCATAGCATGACAGGTACACACAGTCTAGATCAGGCCCTTGTTCTGTTCGGAAGGCCCAAGTCTGTAACAGGGTTCTTCCGTGTTCAGCGCGATGGAGAAAGTGAAGTTGAGGACTCATTTACGATCATCCTCCAATATGACGGCGCGCAAAAGGATCTTCTCGTTACGGTGAAGACGGCGGTGGTTACGCCTATGGCGAAGCAGCTCAAGCAGCTTGTTCGAGGAACGAAAGGATCTTTCATCAAGGTAGGCTATCCCAAAAAAGTGACGATAACGAAGTGTCGGCTGATATTTCGCAGTTTCAACAACGCAGCACCTGCATAACGGAAGACCACATCGCGGCAGGTCTTAAGCCCCTCGACGAAGGGTTCGGTGTTGAGTACGAGAGTGTGCAAGGAACTTTGGCGACATATGAAGAATTTGACGGCAAAGTGCAGAAGTGGGATCCGGAGACGAAAAAGTATGTGGGCAGCTACCCGACTCTTCCAAGTCGGTGGATAGCCCTTTACGAGAATGTCGCCGATACAATCAATGGCAAGGCAGAGTTGGTTGTCCAACCTACTCAGTCACGGGATGTTCTTAGAATCATTGAGCTAGCTCGGGAATCGCACATGAAAGGTGCTACAGTTCCTTGGTCTTGAAGACGATAGATTTACATAGGGTCTAGATGTGGATTAATGTTGCAATTTCGTACCCCTCCCAGCTGTCGCAGTGAGCAAAAATTTAACTCAAGTCAAAAAGAGAGGATAATGGTGGATTCTAACCACCTATGTTGGACGAACAGGGAATCGAACCCTGGACCACTCCCAGATTATTCAGATGAATCATGCTAAGGGAGTATTATACCACTAAACCATTCGCCCAAGGGAATGTTTGATGTTGAGACATGCTCACATTGCAAACTGAGAGCCCGGGACTATTGGAGCGGCTTACACTTGTCAGTAACTGAACGCTGCACGCTTTGGCAGGGAGATGCCAGAAAACCGAAGTGCCTAGCCTGCAAAAGATCTGGCGCAACCTGGGTGGACGCACTTGAAGGGCTTGAAGTGTTGTAGACGGCGTCTACCGCCTGGAGGAAACGGGCTCAGCGTCGTGAAGTCGTATACCATGAGAGCGAGAGACTTATAATATATACAGTTAGAAAAGTTATTGGAAAGTCTGCCTATCTGGCCCGTACCGGATCGGCAAAAGTCAAAAAGGATCGACAACGGCAGGATTCGAACCTACGCGTGCGAACACAATGCCTATGATGTCTCGAAAGAGATAGCAGGGCATCGCCTTAACCACTCGGCCACGTTGTCTTGGTGATCGGTTAAGCTCTGACGTTAAAATCATGCACTATATCGATCACAAATCATGCTTTACTGTTTATCTCACCTTTCACTCGTCTATCTACTCACTACTTTTTCTTGAATTGAGATACACCATCCCTATTACTGCGCATCCCAGACCTCTCTAAAAAGGCAAGATCCACCAACCTCTACCAGAAGGATTTTCGAAACTAATTATTAGCTAATTGCAACCTGTCTACCAATTCTCAAAGCCAGTGTTCCATCGCGCACCTGATTAAATTACCCTGCAGTTGGCCGACAACCATGGCCCTGTTTTGCTATTGGCGCTGAGGGGTCAAAAACAAGAACGGCTCTATTCGTCTTGCGACAAGTGCCCATGCTGGTTCATTTGTTGAGAGGATCAAAAACCGTGCTTCAATTTGCTAGTCTCTATTACTTTTACTTCCAGCTTGTCTGCCTTTTCCTTCGCTTCGGCTTTTGACATGTCACATCCTCCTTTGGCCACTACGTCCTTCTGGGCCTGGTTTGAAATGATAGGTTGTAACTCATCACGAGCATGCGCTGTCGGTTGCGCTGTTTCTCTTCCAGCTACCAATTCCGCGCTCTGAGTGTTTGGCTGGAGGAATGTATCACTCTATAACGGAATATTTTGCATTCAATCAAGAGCCACTTTGTTGTGTCATTCCACGATATATTGCAACAGTAGTAGTAATGGAAACATAGTAAAATTTGGCTCGGGATGCCAACTGCAATTCTAAAAAATAGACAATAACTTAGTTTGGCCGATAAAAGCGCTGTCGCCTTTAAACACCAAGTCGAATTTGCCGACTGGGGGGATATCTGCTTTGGCTCATATGAGTAATGCGTTTACGCAACTGATCGTTAGCTTGATCTAACTTAACATAAGCCTCCATTGTTGCAATTGCCCTGACATTCGTAAGAACCTCCCAATCCGGCATCGTTTCCATAGATATCGTAGCCTTGGAACCAGCCGTTGAGGACCTCATGTAGATAATCTAGGTTCTGAGGCACACCATGGTTTTGGCCTTCAGCAGAACATGGATAGTCCTGAGTAAGGCCTTTGCCTCCGTTCAAACCAGTGTTGTCACTAGCAGTGAACCAGCCATTGTACGCACCCAAAGCATGTACTGCATTGCCACCAGCATTATCCAGATAATTGCGAAGCACTTGAGCACCGCAATCCACATTGTCCTGGACCGGATACTGACAACTGCCTGATCCATTGGGACAGTTACTAGGTTCACATTGCATCAGTCCAGGCGTTGGGCCTCCCTCGTCTGCATTGCAACTAGACTCTTGCATGGCAATAAAGGCCAAAATGGCAGGGTCAATGTTGTATTTCTCCCCGGAAGCACGAAAGTTTTCATCGTACTGGGCGCATCGTGAACCAACTCCTTTGTAGTAGTCTTCAAGTGATATATGCGCGAGCTCATTGATGTCGAGGAAAGGAGGGTTCCATCCGCCGTCACGGATACCCGTGTTGAGCCATTCCTCAGAGCCATTCGGTCCGCATGCACCGTTGCCGCCCTTTGTTGGGGTACAAGCTCCTTGAGGCTTGGAGCCAGAATCGTTCTGAGCAGCCGTAAAGCCGAACAGGAGTGCTATGGAGAGAATTCCGTGTAGAGACATTTTGGAAGAATTTTAAGAGGGGTTATGTTAGGGTATGACAAGACTGGACTTTGCTTCTGAGATTTCAATTATTGCTGAGAGGACGCTGTCTATCAGTTATATACTGTATTGAGACGATCGCCGGAATGCTTCCTTTTTCGTAGGTCCTTATGATTATGAAGGATCAGTTCATCACCTCCCTGCACTAGAAAATCCCAAGTGCTCGTGTAGTGATTTTCTCACTTCCGAAGGATTCGAGACAATTATGCAAGGGACTCAGGTCATTCCTTCACTGAAGTGATGCATAGCCCTAAACTAGGCAGGATCGCCCTGTAATTTCAGCTGTGATGTCAGTGTGCTCCGCCCTCCATAATGAAGTGGAAAATGATAGCATGTACGATTTCCCAAACTGGGTTATATATGTGAAACAAAGTTGATCATCGTGGCGTGATGGAATATTCACAACGTCTTTTACCCTGCCTAGTGGGTGGCAGAAAAAATGACCCCTAAGCTTTAGGATATCAAAATAAATAAACTAAGATTGTAGTCTAAACGTCATAAGCTGGCGCACTGATTCTGTCACCTATAGCTCGAGCGGCCATTTCTTCTGGTACCCTGAGGGCCTGCAACCAGTACCATGGCCTAGCGTCCCCGCCCGATAGTATGTATTTCCGTCCTAGTCTAGGATCGGCCGCTCTAAATAACAAGACCGAGTTCCAGTTCAACTCAGACTATACGAAGTACCTAAAATGGAATAACGTTCAGTTCCTCAATCCTGTCATCTATAACTGCAACAATGCACAAACTCTGTTCATTCAAGCGATATGTAAATATACCCATATAGACGTTGTGGTACTCAGTGTGTGAGTAAATTGTAGGTATTTATATCATAACAACAGCTCATCTTCAGAAGACCTTTTAGAAGTTGTACGATAAGTGTTGCTCGAATGCACTGGATAAAATTGTGCCAAAATCTACAAACTTCTTTGCGGATGCGGCGACGAATGTTATTGCTGATGAGTCCTACTTGCATGATGTGCATTAAAGCTACCAGCAGATACTGATATGCTAATATTGATCATATGGGCCGCTACAGATTTGTAATGGTTGCAGCAGATCGTTGGGTCAAATATTATATACATTAATCCTGACAACCTATGGGGGAAGAAGCTGTACACATAGAATTGCCCATAGTAACTAAGTAGGGTCAAATATCCATGGATCCAGAGTCGGAGGGGTTGATGTCCACATTGCCGCAGTTCCATTCAAATCTAACGGTGGTATGGCAAATTGCCCAAAGGAAAAATCGTCAGAAAGCTCAGCTGAAAGATTAGTCGTGACATCAGACATGGACGCCAACAACTCGTCAAATCTGTCGCGATACACCGCCCCTGGGGAATACCGTTCTGCCATCCCCCAAAGAACAGTTGAGCACACAGTAGCCCGACTTTTGAGTGTATTTGCATCAAATACGGACCCTTGCAAGGTGAGGCTCTTGATGCAGTGTACCAATGCTACACCCGACTGGAAGAGATTTGGTGTTGTTCGCCAATAGAATCTCAGTTTTCCCTCCTTGAAACCCTCCCGGTAGAGCTCTATACTCGTCGAGGCGTACTGGGCCAAATCTCTCAATTCAGATTCCGAAAGTTCTGGAAAGTGACGCGATGGTGAGAAGAGAGAAACGAGTGTCATGTACAAAGCACCATCAAAGAAGTTTTGAGGTGCGAGCTTTGATCTTACATCAACAGGCGGAACGGTAGCATGCCACTCAACAAGTCGATCCTTCATGCCTGCTTTCCATACTTTGTAATCGAAGAAGGCGCCATTTGCTGGGGGCTTGTAGTTAAGAGTATGATATATCTCATACTCTAGTTGGCGGAATTGAATACAGTGATTCGCCAAGGGACTGCACGATTCTGGGCCACTTGTTGAAGGTAAGGGTGTGAAGACGGCCTCGTCAGGTATGGAACGGGGACGATTGAGGACAACGCAGAGGTTCGTTTCGAGGATATAAGTCGACCAGAAAACCCGTCGTCTCTTGTTGGTTTCTGCATCCAAGATAGCTTCTTGGTTGTGACTACTACCCGAAAGACGAGTCTCGTTCAATAGATCGAGGTCAATAGCAAGACGGGTTGCCAGACCAATAAAGTGCCATGCTGCCGAGAGATTCGATGCGAAGATTGTGTACTGAACAATGAGAAGGAGATTTTGTAAATGCTCCAGGTTACCTTTCCAAGTGGCCTGTGGCCTTTCTGTGAGGATTCCAATAGCTGAGGCAAAGAAAGAGTCTGAAGCCGTTGTCGGGACAGCAGAGTCCATTCTGTTGAGAAGCCTTATGGCAATGGCTAGCACCATGCAAAGTTGGAATCGCTGTATCGATTTTCCTTGGTCGACATTCGCAAGATCTTGATACAAGATGTCGATGATGGTTTGAAATGATTCTTCGCAAAGAATGGGCGAGAAAAAGTTGGAGTGTTCAAAGTAGGTAGCCGCAAGCTGGATAGTAGTAGACTTGGGTGGGAACTTGGTTCTCTCTGGCACCGTGATCGTCCCAAGAAGAGCATGGTAACCGGAACTTCCTTTATCTTGGACATGGCCCGGCTCTGGTATGAGAAGACTCAACAGGTTTAAGTCGGTTGACTGTCGGGCCTCGGGGGTTGATTCAGCAGCGCCTTGAGAGACCCGACTCCCGACAAGAGATTCGATGTCTATTCCGCTGCCCTGCAAGGCGAGTTCAAGTTCAGCGACACGATCCTCGAGGCTTTTTATATAACTAGAACAAAGTCAGTAACTATCTTCATCTTCCTATCACGGGGATGAACATGCCTCCGAGGGGCTGATTGGCCATCGGTATCAATGCTTACACAAGGAACGCCTACGCGTGTACACGAGGAACATGCTGGGATATTTTGATCGCAGCGCTGCTTTCTGGATTTGCATCGCTGACAGGCCGTTACGTTGGCGCGTCGGACACTACTTCGTTTGCGAGCTGTGGAGGGATTGTTCTCCATGAGTTTGGCATGACTGCAGGTGGAAAGATTGGAGGTTTAGTTAGCGGTCAAAGTTTGCGTTTACTGAAGAGCCCTGCTTGCCAGTTCCTTCTTTCCCCGCGCTATCAGTCAGTGATAAGAACCCAGAAACAATGTCATCATCAACGCTAAGCCTTTTCGGGTTATAGATCTCATTTTCATTCGGGTAGACGGATACCTTCAACCCGACCTTTTCTATAGCAGTCTGGTAGACTAGACTAGATTACTGATTGCTCTTATTGCATCTATGTTTGTATTGATATGCTAAGAATACCTGAATCGTTTATACTTCCGCGATCTACTAAGCCATAACACGATAAACAGGATATTCGTCTCCCACGTTCACAGGCAGGATGTTAAAGGTAGCGTAGGAATCAATGTTCTCAGGCTCAAGAACAACGAAAGCATACGGCGCAGCAGGCTGCCTGGTCGAAACCCAGAAGCTACCCGCAGGCATGGTGATTTCCTTGCGCTTGGTTTCTGTGGTAACAGTGTTGAGAACAGTTCCATGGTAAACCGTGTCACCCACGTCAATGCTGGTGACATTAAGTGCTTCGACTTCACCCTTGAACTCGGAGCGGAGCTGATCGACCTTGACACCGACAAGGCGAAGGCGATCAGCGGCTTCTTTCCATGCTTGGGGGAAGACATAGGCCTCGGGACGGCTTCGTGTCAGGTTGGCCTTGACAGGTGTCGAGCTGAGGAACTCAATCGGAACCTTGACTAGTTTTCCTGTCTCGACCTCAATCATGTCCCATGTTCTGTTCTCGGGCTGATAGGTGTCGTTGATGATGATGTCCTCGTCACTCTCGACAACCTTGCGGCGTGCTCCCTCGATCACTTCGTAAACCTCCTCAGCCTTGTCAGCGGCTGTTTGGACAATGGCTTCGATCATGGTCAATCCCGATACGACACGGCGCTGGAAGTTCTGGCCACCCAACATAATGCCTCTAGTCTCAGTGAGGAATACCATAGCCTGAGTGAGAGCCAATGAGACGTCACCTGCGCGAGCCTGAGTGTCGAGTTGAGTAAAGACCAAGGGTTCTGCAGCACCACCAACGATGTAAGGGCTCCAGCGCAATTTGCGCTTCTCCATTGCGCCAGCGATTCTAGGAGCAAATACGGACTCGGAGTACTCGCGGATATCCTTGTGGATGTTAAGATTCTTCATAGCGTCGAATTGTCCGTCTACGGCCTGATGCCATTGTTGATTATCACCGAACGGTCGCGTGGCACTGTATTCGTGGGCATCAACAGCAATGTGAGGATGGAAATCAGTGATCAATGCTTTTACATCACGAGTCTGCTGGCTAGCAAATCTGATGTGATCTCTGTTGGGGTCGTAGCCTGTGGCAAGGACACGCTGGAAGTACGCGACACCATCGGGGTTGTAGCGAGGAAGGATCATGATGTCCATCTTTTCCAGGATCGAGGCTGTCCAGGTAGAGTTGGCATCGAACTTGCCAAGAAGAGCCAGAAGGGCCTGGTCACCACCGGGCTCATTTCCGTGGACTCCGCCTTGCAGATAAACTCGTAGCTTCTCTGTCGAGGATGAGTTGGCCTTGACCTCGGGTTGCGTTGACGTGGACAAGTAGACGTAAGGGATTGAGCGTCCTTCGTCGGACTTGAAAGCGGGGTTTTTGTACGTCAACCAGTCATTGCGAGATGCGAGGCTCTGGAGAAAGTATTCTGACCATGTTAGTGTTTATACAGTGCGTTTCGTTCCTTGACATACCCAGTGTAGCATCATCAGTTGGGCCACTTGTGCCATTTTTAAACCCAGCAGGAACACTCTTAGGGTCAATGAAGGCGGGAGACTGGAGCTTCACATCGTCGACATCCTGGAAGTTCTTAGAGGCTTCCTCGCCATCGTTCACAACGACCACTTGATTCTTGGCGTATGTTTGCTGAGCGGTAGCCAAGCCAACATACAAGAGGCCAGAGGTGAAAACAGCACGGAGTGACATGATTACCCAACGAGCGATAAAGTGTCTCCTTCCACATCAGGTTCATCGTGAGGGCTTTTACTACATTTTATAGATCGGCCAAGGGAACAGGCGCATCTCACTGTAACACCTTTCATGGGAACTTATGAACCGTTCAACGTTTTTACCCCGCCGATCAGCAAGGAAGCTTATCATACTAGGGTTGGCCGATGATAAGCTTAAACCGTTTAAAGCAGGTACCTTGATGTTAAGCTCCGCAAAGTTGCAATTTGTGGGCGGGGAATGAATTGCCAAGGCTTTCAAGATTGGGAATTATTTACCGCTTCTTGTTTTTGGGGTCGGTCCTTGATTTAATCCCGGACAGTTGGGGGAATGTTTTGGGACAGATAAGATAGGGCAATATGTTTCCCAGCCTCCCTTGCAGTCAGGTTGGTGCCACGGTTAGATATGGGATTAACGAGTTGGGCTGCTAGGGACATCTAAGCCACCGGCAACTCACCAGCCTCGTTACAGGGCGTGGAATCCAAAACTGTCATCTCAACAGACGCACAAACGGAAGGCCACAAAGAAGAGTAACCCATATGACTGCGGTTGGGATATGAATAATATGTCTCGATTGACAGACAGCATTGACTACCCATAAAGTGATAACGACCTGATCTTTTTTGTGACTATTTGCAGCTATCTACAGACCCTTCAATGGATCTGGTGGTGCAGGATCGTTCCTTAGACTCTTCTCAAATGCCGCTCTCAGCTTCATAACTGGTTGCAAGACCCAAGTGTTGTAAGCCAGAATATCTGTCTCTTCCTTGGGATCCCTCACGACGTTGAACAGATATGGCGACTCGAGCTTCCCAGACGACTGGTTCACTTTAGGCTCCCAAACCAAATGAAGTTTCCAGTCCCGCCACTTAACAGCACGGAGTTCGTCCTTGATGTAGAACAGAAAACCTTGACGCTGGGATTTGATACAAGTTGGCTCTTTGAAGAAAGCAACTTGGCTGACGCCATCGATAGGACGGTCGGATGGCGCTGAAGCACCAGCAATTTCGAGAATGGTGGTGAAAATATCGGTTACGTGGACTATCTCATTGGATGTCACGCCCCTCGGAACATGGCCTGGCCAACGGACGATGAAAGGTACCCTCAAACTTCCTTCCATGGCCGTGTGATATGTCCCGGACCATGGCCCAGCAGTCCCTTTATAGGGTGGTCTGAACTCTGGTCCGTTATCAGACGCAAAAATGAGGACAGTATTTTCGCGAACTCCTAGTTCGTCTAGGTGATCGATCAACTGGCCAACTCGGTAATCCATTTCAGCCATCGAGTCAGCAAATTCTCCTTGACCAGTCTTGCCCTCAAAATCGCGATGCGGGAGTGTTGGGAAGTGCAGATGGACCAGCGGATGGTACAAGAAGAACGGTTTCTCAGCCTTGACTTGGCGCGATAGCCAGTCTTTTGACTGATCGACTAGCATCTCGTCGATCAGTCGCCGTTTCTCGAGGTCATAAACGCAGACATTCTCAGAGTCTTGTCCCGCACAGCCCTTCATGATATATGGCAGCTCTGCGACATCAGGCGTATATCCCAATGCTGAAGTGAACTGACTCTCGTCAGTAGTTCTCGGGATCCCAAACCATTCATCAAAGCCTCGGTCAGAAGGGTACCTCCCAGGGATATCACCAAGATGCCATTTTCCATGATGTGCCGTCGCATAGCCCTTTGGCTTGAGACATTCTGGAAGCGTTTGCTCCCAATTGGTAAGGCCTTGAGGGAACCCCGCAGGAACGGACTGTCGACACCCTGTTCGAATTGGATGACGACCTGTCATCAATGCTGAGCGCGTAGGAACACAATCACTCTCGACATTGAAGTTGTGCAAGAGAAGACCTTCTGTGGCGAGGTTGTCGATACGAGGCGTCGCAGCACCACGAAGGAGGCCACCGCCGTAGCAGCCAAGCTCACCCCAGCCAAGGTTATCGGCTAGGATGAGCACGATATTGGGCTTTGACGGATCCTTGGACATGGTTGGAGATTTAGGGTTCAGGAAAGATGATGAGAGTTAACCCAAGGATTTGCTTGAAAGTACTTGTATTGCAGAAGCCGTCGATCCGACTTGAAATAGAGACGCTTAGGTAATTATCCTTATGTACGATAACATCAGTCGTCTTCTATGTATCTCCAAGTTCAAATGATCGGCGTCGGCGAATTGGCCGAAACTCCACATTTTCGCTCACCACCGACGCTCACCTCCGAAGGCTAACGATTTGACGTCTGTTTAGTCCTATCTCCCCGCAATCTTTCGTTGCGGAACCAGATACGCGATCCAGGCATTCAATGGCGAGCTTCCTCAGCCAGCCGTTATCTCTATTTGAGTTTGGGAATTGTACTGGTGGTGATGGAATGTTATAAAGACGACTCCAGGTCATCAGCGACTGGATAACACACCGGTTCCTGGGATTACTCCAGCTTGCTGAATTCGACAACATCATGTCTCTCGATAGATCAATCAAGTTGGATCATACCCAAGACTCTAAAGAGGGTCATGACATTGACAATGGTACAATGTCGATTATTCCTGAACCTACCTGGACGGATGCCGAAGAAAAAGCTGTCATCAGGAAGTAAGTGTAGTATTCCCATCTTTTTAACAAACTCCACTAAAGTCCCAAGGTTGGACATGACTCTCATGCCTCTTCTCGTCCTCGGCTTCTACGCGCTCCAGCTCGACCGTAGCAACATCAGCAACGCACTCACCGACACCCTAACAACGGACCTAAAAATTACGAAAGACGATGTCAACCTCGGAGACCAACTCATGATGATTGGCATCATTGTCGCCGAAATTCCATCCAACATCATACTCCAAAAGCTCGGCGCACCTATCTGGTTGACAGGCCAGGTTCTCATCTGGGGAACTATCGCCTTGACACAAGCTTGGGTGACTGATGTTCATTCGTTCTTTGCCACCCGGTTTCTACTTGGGTTCTTTGAGGCTGGGTTTATTCCTGGTGCACAGTACATGCTTGCAATGTTTTACAGAGAGCAAGAATTGGCGCTGAGAACGGCCATCTTCTACTTCGGGAATTATTTCGCCACTGCGACAGGTTCATTGATTGCAGCTGGTGTCCTTCAGATGGGCGGCATTCTTGGGCTAGCGGGCTGGCAGTGGCTTTTTATCAGTATGTCTTTGATCATTTCCGCATCGATCTGGTAACTAATAGACTCGCAGTCGAGGGTATCTTTACGCTTGTCATCTTTGTCGTCTTCGTCGTCTTCCTCCCTCGCTCGCCAATCCACACCAAGCCCATTCACGGGTGCTTCGACCTCTTTTCAACCCGCGAACGCGAAATCATGCACGGTCGTATCTACCACGAGGATATATCCAAGACTGAAGCCCACGCTCATATCACCTTTGGTGGTATAATATCAGCTCTCACTGACTATCGCCTATGGATCCATACGATTCTAAACGTGGTGGCTCTAGCTCCTAAAGGTGGTCTTCAACTCTATGGGCCGACAATCATTCAAAGTCTAGGCTTCAGCAAGATCAACTCCAACCTGCTCAACTCTGTAAGCAGTTTCTGCGTTGTAATTCTGAGCTTCGCTATTGCTTGGGCTTCAGATAGGACCAAGCAGCGTGGTCTATGGTGCATGGTTGCGTTTCTCTGGAGTATTGCCTTCAGCGGTGCCTTGTTTGGATCAACGAATCAAGACAAATGGACCAAGTATGCACTGTTTACGTTACTAAGTAGTGGAAACGCCCTCTCTCAGGGCTTGAACGATGCTTGGTTGAGCATCAATGTTCGATCTGCTGGGAAGCGCAGTATTGGCCTAGCAATGGTAGTCATCGGCAGTAATGCTGGCGGATTGGCAGGAAAACAGCTCTTTCGTGAGAGTGATGCGCCTCAGTATAGGCGTGGCTTCTTGGCTATTATTTTGCTATATACTGCGGCTTTGCCAATTACAACTGGAATCATATGGGTCTATTGGCGTCAGAATAAGAAGATTGAAAGAGAGGTCGTTGAGGATGGACAGGAAGTTGGAGTGAACGCGCAACAGAGCAGATATACTCTTTAAATAAGAACTCAGTAATGTCATTTTTATTGTTTGATTACACAGACTTCTAAGACCTAATCAGATGCAGATACACTTTGAAGGGAATCGATATGCGTTTTAAGAAGATAAATTCATTCAATAATCCAGTTCATCATATTCGTGTAGTAATTCTCCATTGATAAGCCGACATCTTGGCCAGAGCCCTATTAAGATTTTTGTGGACATCTCTCTACCGGCGACTCTCCACCAGATCTCGTCGTGCGCCAGAAGAATTACCGAACTACACGTTGTTATGAGAAATAGTACTCACGATGAAGAAACCAGGTAGGTAGTACATAGTCGGGATATGTTTTGGTATGCGGATACAATTTTTTCATCATCTCAACGAACTCGTAGTAGGACAATATTCCGTTGACCGTTAGACGATGTATGAGTTTTGCAAGTTTGTGGTTGATGAAAGTCATAAAGTAATAGTAAATCTCAGGCCAACTTAAGTCGTCCAACGTCTGTCCAAATTGAATCTTCGGTTCGGGATAGAGCACGAATCTGTAGTCGGATGAGAGTGGTTCGCCACAGCATGCGGAGTTGATAGCATAACTCGTCGAAGCGAACAGATGGAGTAGCTTTTCAATGACTTCGGTGTTTCCCGTCAAGAATGGATTCGGTACAGTACGCTTTGTCCACATTCTCGATAGTCTGAGGTCCCCTGCAGGCGTGGAGTTGGAGAGGGAGACGCTGACAACCGCGTCTTGCAACAAGTCATTGAACAATTTGTCTGACCCCGACATGTTGCGTAGAAGAGACAGTAGACATGCTCGCTTCGACGAAATGTACTGGGCGAGCATAGCGGGTGATGCGCGGACGAGGTGGAGCTTTGTATCATGACTTGGTATCATGCCGAGGATGGCGATGCGAATTTCCGCTGGCAAGTGTTGAAATGGATCCATTCTGTGGATGTGCTGTTGGGATGGTTTGGACTAGTAGTCGGTGATGAACACGTTTAACAGGCACGATCAGTGCGAGAATACGTAAAGTTGTGGGTTTCTACCCCAGAAGGTGTTTTTTCTGCGGTGATTCAAAAAGAAGGTGAGAACGAGTGATAGATCCAAGGGGTGCATTGTAACTTTCATATATTCTTGTTTTGTATTTTTCTGGTTAATACTCAGAAAACGTGTTGCAAAATTACTTTCTTACAACCTTTTGTTGCCCTGCCTCCAACGTCGTCTCCGGAGCGATTTGTTGAACCTTGGCGTGGACTGACATATTAGAATACACGATAAACATCCACGACAGGGAGCAACGACGTCTAATGTGACAGAAGCAGGCATATTGTAGATGAATTACATACGCATTGGCTGAGGCTAACCTAGTTACACGGAGCATCTCAGTGTGCCGAGCCACAGCCGTCAACCTTAAGATCATTCCTCAAATGAATGACCGCAGATACCTGAATCATGTATTCCACCGAAAGATTGGGAACAACACTACTTAGATTGAAAAACTAGTGTGTCATCACTTGCCATCAAGAAATACCAGTATGTTCCCTCCCGAACCTCTTGCCGCCTCATGCCCATTTGGGGGATGCCGTTAGGTCACCCTCATTACTTGCGGTAGCCGAGAAGCTCGGCCACGACACGTTCGGCGAAAGTGTTGTAAGGCTTGATGGGGAGCTGAGAGTGCTGGATAGTGGGCCAAACAACACCCTCGAGGCTAAGAGCCGGGTCATAGATGCACTCCAACAGACGAATGCCAATGTCAGCGGCAAAGACATGGACGGTCATAGGGTCGTCGTCGTTGGAAACAAGCAGTCGAACCTTGTGGTCCAAAGTCAGCGATATCATCAAAAGCGGAAGGCTGTACTGTACAGGGAAGTTTCGGACATAGGGGTGTCGTTCCTTGCTCCATTGCTACTGGGCGAGGGACAGAACCAGACCGACGAGGTAAGGATCCTCAGACCACTCGGTGGGAGTGACATCGCGAAGGCGGTTGCGACAGAGTCGAGCCATGGGAGGGTTTCCGCCATTGCCAGGATTGCTCTGAGGACGGATATTCTTGAGGCGAGCCCACTTGACGTCGTCATAGTGGAAGTAGCCAACGATGGGAACCTCACACAGGGCCGGAGAGCCGTAGTGGCAGGTATAGCAGTCGGAGACGTGGACGTCTTTGGTGTCAAACATGAAAACTGCTTTCTCATGACTAGAAGTGAAAGAAATTAGCATCGACCTTGGAAATGAGGAACCACACGTACGGGAAATGCCAGAGCTTGGTGCCCATCAGATCGAGAATCTTGACAAAGGCATCGTACTTGGTTGCAGAAGTGAGGCTCTTGGTGAAGCGCTGTACCCAGTAGTAGATGGGATCATCTTCCTTGACCTGATCCTGGTTTGGAGATTGCGGATGCTTGAGGATGACATCGGTACGTTGGAAGCCGATCTTGAGGAGGTCAAGATGCCGAGCGGTCCAGAAGAGAGGATTCTTGCAGAACCAGGGGTTTTCGACGATGAGTTGACGAACAGACTCAAATTCTGGCTTTGAGTCGGCCATGATGATCGCTGTTGGTGCCTTGCGGGCAGTTGCAGTGATTGTGGTCGGGTTTGGTTTGCTGGTGTTGATGTTGAGATTGAGATTCGGTTGGTGTTGTGATTTTATTTTGTCACCTGAGAGACAATAGCTGGCACTGTGCAAAAGTTGGCGGGGAAGCAGCAGCTGAGGCTCGTGCGTCAACTGCCAAAACAATCAGCTTCCAATACGGAACTAAATAAACCAAACAATTGTTCTCTTTCATTTACGCCATTTATTTCGGTGTCAATAATAGGTACCTTGGGGAGAAGATTGTCATGCTCATTCACACTTTACTAAGAAGATCGATAATAAATAGACTTCCATTATGCACCATACGACAGATAACCGCCCTGATACCACAATTAAAAATGCTAGATGGCCACGGGATTAGCGATGAATTTAGGTGGGCAATGGATGGATTTGAATTAGGCCGCTCCCCATCCTGATCCAAGGATACGTGGAAAAATTGGCGAATCACGATAAGAGCGCGTGTCTACGGTTTCAGACAACCAGTGATGCAGTCGCAGAACTCCCGAATTACGATATGTCCGTATGAGGTCAATAGTTAAGAGAAAGAAACGAGGTCCATGGTTAAGAGAAAGTAATTACGACTATATCGACAACAAATGTACATTTCCATCATGCTTCGACTTTCTCCTCATACATAGCACGACCTTTTCCATCATCGCTAAGTCCTGATCCCCTCCTCCTCGGTGCCACCACGGCTGCTCTAGTATCCCAGTACAAATAGATAGGCTCACCATCATCATCCAAATTACCTTGGAGCTCATCATTTGCACCGACTTCAATTACGCGCCAACCCGCTCGTCCAACACGCTCACGACAAACATCGTTCATGTTTGCAAACCTGACTTCGGTACCGTCTCCGCCATAAGCCTTGATGTTTGCAACGAGGTTCTTCAAATATGTGACCGCCGTCGTATCAAGCATATTCACGCGAGAAAAGTCCAAGACTACCAGTCCGATTTCGGGAAGTGATGAGGGGTCGCTGATATTCGCCTGCTTGCGGAGACGTGCTATCCTCTTTTCGCCTACTACAGACCAGTTCCTTTCTGTTTCGGGTCCATGGCTCCCACTGTAGTGGGCTGCGTGGTAGGTCTGAATCTCATCAAGCACCTTTGTGGTATTGGCAAAGGCGTTCGGAAAGATGATGGACTCATTAAAGGTAAAAATTCTTGCGTCATCCGGGATAGTCAGGGGAGATGTGTGATTGTTTTCAAGTGCCCAGGTAGGTCTTTGGTTTGATTCAACGTCGGCGCCAGTTGAGGTGAGTCGAGTGAAAACCTGGCGAAGCAGGATATAGACGATATTGAATCCCACAGCACATCCGATGCCGACCTCGCTGGAGTGGAAGAGGGTGACCCACAGCGCCAGCATGGACGAGATGAAATCGGCTAATGATGTCTTCCAGTACCGGTAGAATGTCGAAGGAGGGGAGATCAGACCCCAGACAGCAGTGATGATGATGGCCGCGAGAGTAGCTTTGGGGATCCAGTAAAGTGTCCCAACAAGCTCGTACACACATACCAACACAACAGCCATGGTCACGACACCAGAAAGGGGAGACTTGACGTTGCACGAGGAGTTGACAGCTGTACGAGACATGGCTCCACCAACACCCATAGCATGGAAGAAACTGTTGAAGAAGTTGGTGATGCCAAGGTAGCAGAGCTCCTGGCTCTGGTCAGAAGTGTAGCTGTTCTTTACTGCAAATGCACGGGCGATTGCCAAGTGCTCGACGGCAGATCCGATGAATACAGCGATACTGCGACCGGCGACTTCTGGGATGAGGTCTGTCCTTGGCATTTTGGGTGCTTGTTGGCCTTCAGACTGGACCTTGACGACATCAAAGAGAAAGTCCTCTCTGTTCTTGTTGACACCGTAGCTGATACCGGTAAACAGTACAAGAGCGAGGAAAGCTCTTGTTGTGGACAGCAACCAGATAACTTTATTGTCCTTACTCCATCTTTTCCCAGATTTCTCCAGGATCGTGAGGAACAGAATTCCGGTGAAGCCAATCAGGCATGCCCAACCGTTTGCATTTGGTAGTTCGTTGAAGATATCGTGGATCTGGTTGGCTGCGCCGTCACGAACATTCTCTTCACCGAGGAGTGAGTCCATCTGGTTGAGGATGATGGTGATGGCGATAGCAGTAATGAAACCGCTAAGGACAGGGAGAGATATAAATTCGAGGAGAAATCCGAGCTTCAGGAAGCCAAGTATCATGCCGTAAATTCCCATCATGAATGCGGTCGCGGAGGCGATTTCGGATGGAGTCCATCGGTCTTGCAGGGCGTGAACGTTTTCGGAAGTGAGGAGACCGATGAGCGAGGTTGGACCGGTAGAAACATCTAATTACAGTCAATTGCCACCTCGAACAACGATGATGATGGTTGTGATCAACTCACCCTTAGTAGATCCCATAAATGCATAAATCACAGCCGGTAACCAACTTGACATCAAGCCATACTCCACAGGGATATTTGCAATCTTGGCATAGGATAGACCCTGGGGAATGAGCATGAGTCCCAAGGTAAGCCCAGCAATAAGATCATTGATGAGCCATCGTGGGTTATATCGTGGTAGCCAGCCAACAATGGGAACCTTGTCGCTGATGTATTGTACTGTTCCTGAGGGAAGGGCTTTGGCTCCTTTGACGCTTAATCGAGCTGCTCGATTCCAGGTAACATCGTTCCTAACATCAGACGGGAAGTTTTTGAGAGTCTCCATATCGATCTCTTCAATGTCATAGAGCTTGATCGGATGATACAGAGTTATGATCTCCTTCATCTGGAGATTCACTTGGGGTTGATATAGAATTTCACTACTAATAGCAACACGCACGTCGCTTTCAAAACATACTGCCGAGTGCATCATCACCACACCCTATCGCCTGCCTGTCATGCGCCAGCTTGCAAATACAGACAGACATACATACATACAGATAGGAAGATAGTCTGTCAATCAACTACCAGAGTGTATCACATCTCGCTACATCCCACGACCACTCCCCGTACACCCTTCCAAACCCTCACTGCACAGCGGATTGGACACACTTATACGTGTAACACTCGATACGACGGGCGTATAACCTCATCAAGGAATTCATCTACATAAATTCCCGAATACCGACAGATATCCATTCTGTCCGAAGTCAAGGGCATACCAGAATTGAGTTTGGGAGGGAGTGTTTGTCGTTACAAAAGATGCCTGGCCATGCCACTTGAAGATTCTGTAAGCTGACAATACGCAAAGGTTATTGGCAGTGGTCGTGTACCCGGCATATGGAGGGTTGCGCTGACGAGGGAGCTTGATCCTACTGGCCACATGATATTACTGGCTTGAAGGATTTGAATCAAAATGGATAATTCATTATGTGGTAGGTCTTGTCGTGTAAGAAAAGAGACTTCTGACCAAGGCCGCTTACATCGGGCTTTGTCGATCTCCCGCCGTTTTGAGACCCATGTCTTAGTTATCTCGCCGAGACAGGGTACATGAAACATTTTTAGAACTTGACGAGGAGTGAGTCTACACGGAACTCGGATGTCAGGCATGACTGGGTAGGAACTTTGACAAAGTGGTTATCGTGTATTCTACTGAGTCATAAAGACGGTTTAATCTGAGATATTGAGAGCTTGTAGCCGAAGCAGCTTCCTAAAACTAACAAGCTGCTGCAAGCTGCGCTCTGGATCGTATCACAGCAGTTATACCAGACTAGGCCACACTGCACACGTCGTTACATCGCTAACCGATAGGATCGTCATTCACGATGACCCCTCATCTGCAGGCCACACAGCCCATCCAAACATGACGAGTAACTTGAGCAAAGCGGCAATCCATAACGCGCCTGAAGTTCCCCATTCGCTCTTGGCAATAATTCCTCCAATAATGGCTCCGACGAGAAGCAGGACCGGTGCAGCCACACGCCTGTTCCTCTCCACGTTGGAACCGACAAACAGCCCCGCATCTGAAAAGAGATCACAGTAGATGCTTGTGAGCACGACACTGGTTAGAGCGTTGAACTTGAGCGCTCTGCTCGCCACAGCTTGCCCGCAGCTTTGAAAGGCCACGAGGGCGATTGGCACAATCACGTACCAGGGCACGTCGTCTGGACCAGCGCCTTTCGGGCCCCATGTCAGAATGGATGCTGCTGCCACGATGAAAACAGTCTGTAAGCCAAATGATAGGCAAAATACCCATTTTCTTCTCGGGCTGGACGTGAAAGCCCGATGCAGACGGCTAAAGAGAAACGAACCGATGCAAAAAGACAGAATCGAGGTTCCAGACTTTTTCCAGCGGTTCGTCCCAGCCGTTGGACCAAGACCGAGATAAACCGTGTTACCTACAAGTCTCGTCAGTGTGATGGACTTCAAGCTTTTCGAGTCGGTTAAAATCTTGACCTGTTTGCATGGACACGAAAGCACCCCACGTGGAAATGGAAGCACTGTCAAGAATGCCTGTTATGATATAACACGCGAGAAGCATAACATCTGCCCAACCTCGACGAACATCAGCACCTAATCTCTTGCGCACCCAAGATCTAGATGCCGGTTTTGGTGCAAGGAGAGCCTGCGTTTCGTCATTCTGATTGGAAATGCCGTTTTCGGCTCTGCTTTCGCCGTTGGAGATTGTGCCGTAAGGTTGAGACATGGCTTTTTGTGGTAGGACCTGATTTCAATAGAAGTGGGCAGTGGTCTTTTTGGTAACAACGTGACAGTATTGATGTCTCTTTTGTCAATGGAGGCTGGAATGAGTCGACGAGGGGAGTAAATAAGCACGCCGCCAAAGACCAAACTACAATAGCGCCCGCAACTTAATCGCCAAGAAACTCCTTCGGGATCAAATCTAGTTCGTCTTCATAGACACATAGTTTGCTCGTTTAGAGAATAGTGGCACGCAATTTTAGTTGCCAACCCCGTGTTTTCACCGAAGGTTGTCTCAAGACCCAGGGACAGGAACTGGAATTGCTTACTGCGTCTGTCCGGTCCTGTATACCCGTTGATTCCGCCATCCGATGGAACACTAGAATCGCCAAGATCGACACGGCTCATCTCGTTACCCTGGTCTAATAAGCGGGGAATTGGTAATTGGTGATTATATCCGTTGCAAAACTAGTTCCAATGCTGTATTTCGGCGTCATCTCTTTGAAAATGGCTGACCCCTCTCTTGATATCATCCAGTTCCCCTCATTTTAACTCCTTTAAGCAGCTGCGAGTAACGTAAGCACACCATGAAATTCCAAGTAGGTGCTCAATGCCAGCCTCTCAACGTCAACGACGCCTTTGCGAGGTTGATCGCCCGGAGGATACCCCATGTTTGTGCCGCACACTTGCGTTTGATAATGGCTCTTGTTGCAGGGCGCTATGTGCCGGATATCCGTTTTCACGGCAGTCGTCAGCATCGCCATGCAATGGCACCCCAGACGGGTTTTATAATCATGTTGGAATAAGCCTGGTTCGGTGATGAACCGGATATCGCCTTCTCGGCATCATGATCTTTGTGC
Source organism: Fusarium palustre (assembly GCA_014899045.1). Lineage (NCBI taxonomy): Eukaryota > Fungi > Ascomycota > Sordariomycetes > Hypocreales > Nectriaceae > Fusarium > Fusarium palustre. Next base: position 116,234 of record JAAVUH010000224.1, read on the forward strand.
CGAACAAACCTTGGCGATAGTCTTTCATTCAGCTTCAAAAGATACTTAACATCAGAAGAGATTGAGCAATTGAGCGACTTCAACCACTAAATTGTACTAGAAAGTCACATTATTACATGCAATTCCCCTCCAACATCCTTGACGTCATTTGTTTTTTGGTGTGAACCTTCTATTAGTATCTCTCCGGAGGTTGATATCCCTTTTCTCCTCCATTGATTATCTGTAATCATGCATCTCCATCAAATTGCCTTCCTCTCAGTCCTTCTGGACATTTGCGCTGGTGTCCCAGTCCAGGACAGTCCCCGTGAGCGACTGCTCAAAGGTCTAAAGATTCCAGACAACTACCGCGGTGTGACTGGCGGCAAGAAAATTCCCTTCACTCCAGGTGACAGAGATCCCTACGACTCACCTGTGGACTCTGTCGGAGATAAACTTGATCCTCTTCCCTGGCGCAATGGTCTTGGAGCTTCTGTTCTCGGGCCTTGGAATGAGGCGCGTTCGCGACAGAACCCAGATCTCGTCAGACCACCCAGCACTGACCATGGCAATCTTGCCAACATGCGATGGAGCTTTGCTGACTCCCATATCCGCATTGAGGTATGTCTTCCCTCACGGTGAAATGACACTAGCTGACCCGATACAGGAAGGTGGTTGGACCCGTCAAACCACTATTCGCGAACTTCCAACAAGTGTTGAGCTTGCTGGCGTGAATATGCGCCTTGATGAAGGCGTCTACCGTGAACTCCACTGGCATAAGGAAGCTGAGTGGGCTTACGTTCTTGATGGAGAGGTTCGCGTTACAGCTCTCGACTACGAGGGTGGTAACTTCATTGATGATCTTAAGAAGGGAGATCTATGGGTGAGTAAGCTTGAGATACCCCTTGGAGCCAACTGACAGGCTTCTAGTACTTCCCCAGTGGAGTTCCTCATTCCCTTCAGGGTCTTAGCCCAAATGGCACTGAGTTCCTTCTCATCTTTGACGATGGGCGCTTTTCTGAGGAGTCAACATTTGTGCTTACTGACTGGCTCGGTACGTTCTAAGTGACCGAATTGTGTGTTCCATGGCTAACACAATCAGCACACACACCTAAGTCAGTCATCTCCAAGAACTTTGACTTGGATCCCGAGGTCTTCAAGAACCTTCCTGCAGGAGAAAAGTACATTTTCCAAGGCCGCAATCCTGGCAAAATCTCAGACGAAGCACCCAAGGGCAAGAACGCCAAGAAGTCAAAGTACAACTTTACACATCGCATGCTCGACCAAACTCCTCTAAAGACCAGCGGCGGTCAAGTTCGCATCACCGACTCAAAGAACTTCCCCATCTCCAAGACCATCGCTGCAGCTCACGCCATCATCGAACCTGGTGCTATCCGCGAGATGCACTGGCATCCTTCAGCCGATGAATGGTCTTTCTTCATCAAGGGCCGCGCTAGAGTTACCATCTTTGCTGCAGAGGGTACCGCTAGAACCTTTGACTATGTGCCTGGTGATGTTGGCATTGTTCCTAGAAACATGGGTCACTTCGTTGAGAACATTGGTGATGAGCCTATTGAGATGCTCGAGATCTTCCGCTCTGATGAGTTCAGAGATATCTCCCTATTCCAGTGGATGGGCGAGACACCAAAGAAGCAGGTTATTGACACGCTCTTTGCTAACGATCCCAAGAATGCTGAGAAGTTTTGGGACAAGATCAAGGATGCTGACAACGAGGTTATCACCAAGCCTGATTTCTACAAGCACAAAGATGAGACTGTTGGTGAGTTGTAAGTGTTGAAACAGTGTATTTATAGATCCATGAGGGGGGGGCTACCCAAGAAGCTTGATAGCGGGATAAATTGACATTTTTGGTAATGAGTGAAGGGCCATTCAAGTCGACGTGATTTTCTTGAGATAGAATTGGAGACAACCATGAAACCACCAGACTATTGCTTCTCTGGTGTCTAACGACAACTCCTAGCCCTAGGTTGACCCAACCACAGCGTAGTAGAGACGTAATCGACAAGTCTTAATCCTCATTACACCAATTGACTGATTACCATGTTTACATCTAGGTATGATGGTTCAAATGCGAGCCCGTTGAACTATAGCCTCCTGGCATTTCGATCTTCTCGATCAGGAATAAGGTGAGGTTTCGTGGTCTAGTTGGTTATGGCATCTCGCTCACACCGAGAAGGTCACCGGTTCGAGCCCGGGCGGAACCAAACTTTTGCATAAATGCGCAGACACATCGTTCCCTTTTGGCTCCTTCATTACATGTCAGCATATGAAGGCGGCAGTGGCAGCTGGAGATAGGAAGTTGAATTCCCATGTCTTTGGTCAAACAGACGATGTGGGCAGTCAGCCCTTCTGTGTAGATGGCGAAAGGTGTGCATATCTGCTGGTGATTTATTGTTAGGTTTAACCTTGAAACAGATCCCATTGTATCTCTGTACATATATACCAAGGGTCAAAGCCTTCAATCACACAGTTCTCCTAAACGCTGTCCCCAATGGTAGCTTTACCTAGTTTACCACTTCAAAGCTGCCTTGATAGAAGCTGCCAGTAATTGACCACCTTGTGCTTGAGTAGCAGCATTAGGGTGGTAATCACAACCTACTTCAGCGCCTTGAGTCGGCCAGTCCACAAAATGAGTCTTGATACCAGTTAACTGTTGCATGGCATCCTTGAGCACACGAACATGAGTACTTTTCTGTGCATCCGCTTCAGTGGGATAGTTATCGTTGAGCAACGGTGAAGACACAAAGAAGTATTGGGCCTTTGGATAGTGTGACTGCACGCTCTTGACCAACTTGACAAGGGCTTTGGTGAGATCAGCTGGGTTGACTGGGTCGCGTACATTGAGATAGCTGAAGTCATTCGTTCCAAGGTTAATGACTACAGCATCAGGTACCCATGATTTGGGAAATGTGAAACTGTTGTCCTTATCGTTGCCACCGTAACGGGTGTAGATAGTAGGCATCGGTGGTGATGTGTCAGGAGGCGAAGATGCGTAGTTGCGAATAAGACCTTTTCCACTCCAAGCTACGACGCTATAATCTGCGTTCAAAGCTCGAGCAGCTACGGCACCGTATGTCTTTCCGTTGTTTTGAAGGGCAGCGGTATCCACGCATGGAAGAACGCCGTCAAGACCATAACCCACAGAGATAGAATCTCCGATGATCTCAATCCGACGTTTTGGTAGCGGTGCCTCGAGCAGCTTTCCATCAGTGGAAACACCTGTGATACTAAAAGTACCAAACGAGGTCTCTGATCGCTTGCGAAGCTCGACAGTATGAGTTCCCTTTGGCAGTTTGGGGACCAGTATCGAAGTGCCGTTCACGTTGGAAATGACGATTGGGTCTTTCCCGTCGATGATTAGGTCTGCACTTGATGTCCCAGTGATACTGTTGATGTTGATGGTTGCTTCAGTTCCTTTGAAGGTGAAGGCCACTCCAGTACTCGGCCATGTGAGCTGCTTGGTCGCAGGATTGACTCGGCCAACAAATCGATAGCCCTAGACACGAGAGTCAGAAAAGCGATCTATCAGTTGCAGTTATACATACAGGCGACTTAGCCGCCGTAATAGCGATGATGAATGTCGTTAACACAGCTAGCTTCATATTGGCAAATAACACAAATACAACGTAACCAAGATAGCAGACACAGGCATGTAGTCTATGGTCTTGCAGTTTGGAGTTTGAGGGATATTTTATATATTTGCAGATGTCCTGACTTTCGATCGTCTTCGGCATAACCTGTCCGAATTGCCTAAATGGGGTATCGACTGACCCAGAAATCATCCACCACTCACAAATCCGAGATCCATTTGACAGCAGACATCTGATATCCATCAGCAATCACCAACTATGAAGAAACTTTAATTGAAACCATTTTCCCTTTTTTCTTTTTTTGATTGACTGTAGTGATAGTATGCTGGTTGAATATGACTTCTCAACGGCTTTCATAGCGGAAAATCATAATGCGGGAGAAATGCGAATAGCTCTGGAGATTTCTTTGCCATTTCTCAATCTGACTTTATCGCCTCCGAATTCCTCAATGGATGATATTCTGCAGGATGAGTTCCCTCCAACGGCCCGACAGCGGCAACTCGCCGAGCATGAAGCATGTCAAGGTCAATCCTCGGCCCAGTAAACGTGTTCTTCTTTGTAGTAAACCAGAGAACGATGACGAAACCTACCAATCCAACAAATACGACTGAGACGTAGCTCATGTTTTCTACTGTAACTGGCATCGCTGTAGGAAAACAATACAGAATGTCGAGAAAAACGACCCAGACCACGGAGATGCCATTAACTAAAGCGCCAAACTTACCCAGGTTGAAGTATCGCAAGGGTAAAACGCGCTCGCGGCCTCGGTAGAGAAGAACCGCTTGAGGAATGACACATGAGGTTTGCAGAAATATGATCGCCGCGCTGACCATGGCTGCAAAGGCAGTCGAGGACCCAAGGAAAATCAGGCCATACAACTTTGAGAGGCAGATTAGTACAAGAAGTGCAGCAAACAAAAATCAATTGACTTACAGTGATAAATGTTGCTGATAGTAACAAAGCGTTGACAGGCACCTCGAATTCGGGATGGATGCGTTCCCAAAAATGTGAGTATGGTAAGGCTCCATCGCGGGATACGGCCCATAGTGTTCGTGACGAAGTTGTCGCTAGGACATATTAGCATAGAAATTATCGAATATGAAACCTCTTACCGTTAGCAACAAGATTCGCAAAGAAACAGAATGCAAACAATGTCATCAACACTGTCGCCCCAGACCGGGATCCAGTTCCTTGGAAGTAAATCTCGAACAAGGGTAGTCCAGTCGTCGTGTTGAGGACAGCCTCGATGTCGGATATCGCATACATTAGGGATGCAGCAAAAGGAAAGGCAGTGAAGAGACCCATCAATAAAGGATATATCATGACCTTGGGTACGTTCCTGGCGGGGTTGGGAATCTCCTCGCAAAGATGGGCACCGCAGTCACTACCTAGAAAGGAGTATACTGCATTGCCAACAGCAAGCATGAAAGCGAATCCATCACTTGACCAGCCTGTTCGGTTGGTTGTGTCTGTGAATATAAACTTTGACGAAGCATGGTTCTTGGTTACCACGAAGAGAGTGATGGTTGTGGCGCTGAGGGTGAAGACGGATAGTACGAACACCATCTTGTTGAAAAGAGGGATCCATCGTGACATAAATATGTTGGCAGTGGTAGCTATCCAAATGAGAGCGACATAGATCAAATACTGATGCCAGCGCTTCTGGTCCCAATCAGGATACCAGGCGCCGACGATGTCGAGGATCATGGATGAGACAAAGTTGGACACTGAACTTGACGCAAGCCACCAGCCGATGACGCTCATCCATCCGTTCCTGAAACAGTCAGTATACCTTTGCCGAAGCACGTCACACGACAGCGAATACTGACAGGTAAGATGCAAAAGGCTTGTAGTCATCTCTAGCCACCATAAACGACCAGTAATACTGTGCACCAGCTACCGGATACGCAGATGCAAGTTCTGCCATGCCCAATGATACAATAGTTGTCATCACCCCGGCAATCGGAAGGGACCACAAGGTTCCGGCAGAGGAAGCTTCAGTCAAGCTGATACCAACCGAGGATCCTGTTCCCAGCCACGTACAGGTCAGGGTGAAAGACAGTGCGCCTAGGGACCACAGGGAGAATCGTCGAGGCATAGCCTGCTCATAGCCTGCGGCTTCAAGCTCCAGGGCATCGCTGTTGCCCGAGCTGTCCGAAGAAGTTTGTGACATGGTGTTTATGACGCGTTGCTGGGTCAGGACCTGAAAAGGGACTCTTGACAATGGAAGATTGAGAGCTGTCACGTCGCTAAAGGCCAACTATGAGGCGCGAAAGAAGCTTTATGCAAACCCCTCAATATAGGAGCTTGATCACGCGAGCGTATTTTGCTAGAGTGTGACACAACAGTTCCGAGTGACTGGGTCAGATCCAATGAGATACGCGGCGGTGACAGAGATAAGAGATTGTGTGACATGGACGGTGAGGAGGCTGTGGCTTGATTGCATATTCTTTTAACGAGTGTTGAAAGTTGGAAGGGTGGTGTTTCTGTCTAACTTTATATTTCTGAGACACTTTGATTGTCGTGTCTCAAAAACCTTAGCAGTATAGTTTGATCCTTCATAAAGGAAAGTTTCGCATGGCGTACCACTTTGCTTCGTTGGGCCGATTACTGCAACGGTTGTGGAGGCATCAGATTTTGTAAACATATCTGGACGACCTACCGGGAATAGTAGAGTGCGTACATGGGATCGAGGGACCCGATGTGATAGTAAAAAGAGCCTCCCTTGTCCCCAGTGGATGAGCAGCCATATGGCAATGGGACAGGATCTCCAAGCGCCTTGGCAACCTTGGCAAGGATGGCAGTTCCGTCATGATTAAGTCCTGGTGGCGCTATGCCTTGATGCAGTTCCATAGCACACTCAGATGGTTGGAGGGAATGGAACTGTCTTAAAAGAAATTGAAAGAAATATGACAAGATCACCTGAGCACAATGCTAGCCTCGCATGTCACATGGGCAGTCAATACGACGCCAAAAGCTAGATGCAAGTTTGATGCAGTGTACTACCATGTTACTTTCATTTTTCCCGTTGTCTCGATATCCATCCTGACGTCAAGTAAGCACTAGGTGCGGCCACCGTCAACGCCATCAGCCAGATACAGAACACGGCTAGGTCAGATCCCAGACAGACCACGTGCCAAGATTCGTTGAAGAATACTTTCAAGGGCCTGGCAAGCTGAAATGCAGATCAGTTAACCAACGAGATGATAGACAAAGATTTCGTGACACCAAAACCCGGGTTGCCGAACGGCTGACGACTGTATTAGTGCGTTTCGTATTCCCCCGATGCAACTCACCATCCTGGTATTTAGCCATTTTTAATTGAGATCATCTCCATGAGCTAAATTTGATTGGTAGCCTTATGACCTTCAATTTTAGCGCATACGGCTTTGCTTATTTCTCGTATGACTCCAGTTGTGTTGGTCAGACGTGCATTTTTCATGCTTCACTTCACAACTTGGCCTGTTTGGAATTCCACCATGAGTGAAGTTGCAAAACGCCTCTGTTAGCTAATACAAAAATCTGTTTTGTTTTGACAAAGTTGATGTTTGTAGTCTTCTTCAAATTACTGGCTTGTCTATAAAGCAAACCACAAATGGCAACATTTTTGGCTCAGCCGAGTCCCAGGTTCGTAAGCGACAGACAGCTCGTAGCCTGAGTCGGGATGTCCGAAAATGCACTGAAACCTCAGTCTTACAACCTTGTCATTTCAACCAATAAAGGGCCCTCCTAGTTGAATACGTGAACTTGCGCTCGGATTAGTATCCAACCGACGACGCGTGTGTCTATCTTGCCCCATTCGACAGTTACCTGTGCATTTACATGTATATATGTATCCTAGAGAATAGCAGTGTTCTCAAACTCACAGTTCTCTTTACACACATCACTTTGTTTCACCATGTCCTCTTTTCTAACTGGCAAAAAGCTTACCATCTTTCCAATTGTCTATCAATGTCAAGACATCGACAGCTCAGATTGGATAAGTCTTCTTACCCTATGCCTAGCGCCACTCATCGCACATATCATAGCCGGTACACCGTCACCAGTCTATCTTCACCAGAGCAGACCAAGATGGCACGAACATATATGTCATTACAATCCAACGTCGATCCTCTGGAGATATGCAGCTATTGCCGACAGGCGTATCCGAGCCAAATCGTGGGATCGAACCGATCTCGCTCCTACCAATGCCATATTTTGGACTAATCGAGGTTGGGATGGCTCTGAAGCTATGATTGCAACTAGTGCGGCGTACTGCTATCGCTTTCCTGACAATACGAGGATCTCTGTATTTTCCCGGGAAATGATCACAACCATTATTGTCACTACTCAGGGAATCCAAGCCATGGTTCTTCTTCTGGATGGGCTCAACAAGGAAGGAAATACCATGTCTGGGTTTCTAAAGTGGATGGCAGTGGATGCCATATTCTTTCCGCTATCTATGATTGGTCTTCTAAGGCTCTGTTGCGCATTTTGGCTAAACGACGACTATGGGTATGGGTATTCCACAGCCCACTCGACCGCGCCCGAACCTCCCGTATTTTATGTACCCTCATCTACGGATGACACAGAGCTGGGTAAAATAAATCTACTGCCGCGGACAGATTCCAATGAGACACCTTCCAGCACCTTACTACAGTCTCCAATCTCAAACCCACAGCCCCGTTTCAAAACACCATCATCATCTTGGGGCAGCAAGGCCTTTCGAACCTTTTTTCTTTTTGCCGTCCTAAGCTATCTTATAGTCGACGCGATGTACATCATCCGCGGCGGGAGGCACACCGCTACAAGCTTTACTGTCACGCTGGTCTATATGTTCTTCCTCGCCATGACCGCTATCATATTCATGCCTTACTTTTGGCAAGGCAAAACAACATCGACCATCATACCGTGTATTACCTCGACGGCATACAAAGTATACACCGGGTTGATCTTCGCAATCTTCTTGGCAGCGATTGTCATATCGTGCATTGAAACTCGGAGAACACCATGTGGCACATACACAAGCGGCCACGGCACTGAAGCTGATCTACGTGCTTGCTGGACTAGAGATAGTGATTATGTGTCTCTTGATGTGGGTTACGATACTAATTCATCTGGACTTGTTGTGCACGACTTTTCGATTGCCAACAAGACCGAATTTATCCTTGTCAACTCTACAGAGAATCCAGAAGTTGACTTCAAGGGAATATGTTTTGGAAAAGCACTTTCGGGTGCTTAACGATAAGAGAACAAATACATGCAACATTTCATCTGTCCCTTCTACCCCTCATCCATTGAAGTCATCGTCAAGTAAAATTCCCAATAATCATTTAACCCCGGTCAAGATCTGCACCAGACGTTGCAACGTACTGCCGGTTGTAACCTACGTGGCCCTCTTCTCCACTGATATTTGCCCACTGGGTGGGGAGTCATGCAATGCGAGATAAGTGATTGACCGCCCTCTGAGTTTTTTTCTCTTTTCTTCCCACGAGTCGTTTTGTTTTTCGCCTCGAACCAACAGGCCAAGCATTCGCTTCCCGTCGACTGGTTTCGCCTATTGCATCGTTTTTCATATCTGAACCTTCCACTCGGTATCCAATATGACTTCTCCAAAGACACCAACAAGGACTCGATTGCCTGACGAGGTCGAGGATCCAGCAGTCCGGCCTGAAGATGGCCCAATCGAACCAGTTAGCCATTACTTCAGTCCCATGTATAGGGTCTGTACATCTCATTTTTTTTTCCTAACGCTTCGTGCAGGACACCGATTCTGACTCTTCATATTCTAAGTCGTAAGAAAATATGGTGGCATTGTGGCAGGAATCTCGCTAATGGGGGCTAGAACCGGGGTCACTGACACCGAGTCTCTCAAATCTTCTATTATGGAATACAAATGGGTTCATGGTAGACGATTTCATGCGTACGGCGACGGAACTTACTGGTAGGTCTCGATGTGAGAAATTGGGTTGCAGAGAAAATCGCTGAAACAGTGCAGGGGCGCCAACGACGACCGTCAACAAGAAGCTGAAGACTTAATGCAAGTGACGATATCCGAATGTCACGGAAGGTACTGCCAGCTAACAGATATCCAGTCACGAATTGTTCCGTATTGTCCTTGGCGGTAAGCTCTATCAAGCGCCTATTGGTCAAAGTCCACAGGTCAATTCCCTTAACAACCAGTCACTATTGACATGCTAACCTGTAAGCTGCAGAACATTTTAGATGTTGGGTGTGGTACGGGCATCTGGGCCATGTAAGACTTGACAGGGTCCAAAAATCCATGGCTTGATATTGACAGAGATAGTGATATGGCAGACCTGCACCCGTCTGCCGAGGTCGTCGGAGTCGATCTCTCACCCATCCAGCCCAACTTCGTTCCTCTTAACTGTAGATTCGAAGTCGACGATATCAACAAAGAATGGACGTATGCGGAGAATAAATTCGACTATATCCACATTCGATACATGACAGGCACAGTCCCAAACTGGAAAGAACTTCTCGAGAAGGCTCAAAGGTGATGACACAAATAATTCGTCTATTCAACTCTAACCTTTTGATAGGCATCTGAAGCCCGGTGGCTGGATAGAACATGTCGAACTTTGGGGAAACGCAATGGCTGATGATGGAACCATGGCTGAAGACTCCCCACTCAAAACATGGGTTCAAGTCTTTGAACAAATCGGAGAAAAGATTGGCAACCCATTCTTCTGGGATCCGGCCGAGGCATTCCAGGAGGCTGGTTTGCAAAACATAAGCGAGCGAAAGGTCAAGGTGCCCATTGGTACTTGGCCCAAGAACAAGGATCTCAAGCAGTGGGGCGCCTGGAACCGACAGTTCTTACTACAAGGCCTGGAAGGGTTTTCTATTCGCGGTTTGACGGAGCTCCTGGGAGTATGGTTCTCTTGAATGTCGACTTGATGTAGTGGCTAACATAAGTGTCTTCTAGTGGGAATATGAAAAGGCCCAAGTCTTTCTTGTGGATATGCGAAAGGAGATATTGAACCCTAGCCTCCACTCGTATGTCTTAGTGTACGTATTCTTTGCCTATAGGATATCTACGTCTTTTAGTACTGACACTATGCAGAACTGCGGTTTGGGGACAAAAGCCACTTGAATAGAATATATAGAAACAACTTTAAAGAAGAAAATACTATCTTAACAATATACGACTCATCTTGTATCAACACCTTTGATCGTAATCTTGGGAACCTGCTCAAACACCGGAAATATGATTCCCACCTCGGGACCCTTGCCATCCATCTGCGGAAAAGGATGACTATCTTGTCCTCCAACGACTTGGATGTCATATCTCGTGACAACAGTAGCGACCAAGCTCAGGGCAGTCTGATGCACCAGGAATCGTCCAGGGCACAATGCTACGCCACCCCCAAACGGCCTGAAAGTTCTCGATGTAGCCAATTTTGGATTGTCGATGAACCTGTTGATGTCGAAGGATCTTGCGTCTTGACCCCATAAGTCTTCATCAATATGTAACTGGCGGTGAGGTAAGAGGACGTCGCTTCCAGCTTTGAAAGTGAATCCTCCTATGACAGTGTCTGATACAACGCGACGGAAACCGAATGCGCCTCCGTGAATACGCAATGTTTCGTAGTATACCGAGTTGAGTTTCGGACAGCCTTTTAGGTACTCCATGTCTGGCTGACTATGGATACCATCTTTGAAAGCAGCAGAAACTTCGGCTCTGATGTCTTCCCAAAGATTGGGAGTGTACAGTATCCGGGCTAGCAACCAAAACGCAAATGTAGCGGGCTGTCCATTGATCCTTGAACGATGGTCAGTACTTGCAAAGTGTGTCGTGCTGTTCAGATGATCCTATAACTTACCCCCAGAAAAGCTTGAAAACCATTGAGGCAACTTCTCGACTACCGATCCCATTCTTTCGCATGGCATCTTCTGATTTCATGATAAATGTTGCCCCTTCCCTTCTTTCACTTTGGGGCATCTCGAAGTATCTGGTTAGACCATCGATGACTGAAGTCATAGCGTTGTGGGCAGTCTTGAACATGAATTTTGGCGCTCGGAATATGATCTCCCAAGCACGGCGATCGAAAGCAGGAAATGCTTCCAATATTTCAGGAGATTGCTCCAATAGAACATTGCCAAGGAAAGCATTCGAGGATACAGTGAGGATTATATCGCTGGCGAATTTGAACATGTCGTGTTCACTTACTCTTCCTGTGGTCAATGGACTGTCTAGTTGTAGAGCATTGTCCAGTTCTTTGATGTACTTGTCAAAAAAGGGCTGCGTGGCGGGACTTAGCGACACGTCTTCCCTCACCCAATCCAAGACAGAGTTACCCAGTGACACAGGATGCTCTTTATTGTTTGGATTCCACATAATATCCCTGGTCTTTTTACTGATCCCAACGGATAGCATTATTTGGTCAATGAGTGGTTCATACACAAGATCTTTTGACTTTCTGTAGATTTCGCCAAGTTGGCGAGGATCAAGTACGACATATGTCCTACGACCCCCGATTAATAGGCTGAATGACTGAGCAGCAGCACGTTTGAAGAACGACCTGCAAATCAGTCAGCAACAAGTCACTGAATCAGTCAAGTAGACGCTTACCTTCCAGACACTACAGTCTGGTGAGTATTTGTCAGAAACGAAAATGTATGGCCCACGACTTGAATATGTCAGTTCTATACTTCATACTATCGATGCACAATATATCCTACCTGGTATCCAGTACGGCACCATTGGGGGCTCCGAGTCAGGATTCCTTAGCACACTCGTTCGTAGAAGGCATTGCCATATGATATATGTAGCTATACCGAATCCAAAGAGGTAATTAAGAAAGTAGTGTTGCGGCGCTACATCTTGTGCTTGAGCATCTGCTATTTCGAATGTAGTATTAAGGTCAGGTCTCATAATGATGGACTCCATTTTGCAACTCTTGCGCAGATGTGAGATGTGATGATGATTCTTGCATTTCGTCGAGTTTAGGCATACTATAAATATTCAGTTTCTTCCCTTAGCATCTTTGTAGAATTTACATGGGATTTCGGGTGCCGAGCGGAAATGCTGTCTATCATTTCCATCTCCGTGCTATTTGGGGATATCCCGTGTCTCATATCACTTGACTGTCAGGTTGTGGCTTGACTTGTTCATTCCATCTCCTGTGGTGCATGTTTAACGTGATCGATTCCACAAAATCTCTTCCGCATGCGTAATATTGATGCCTTGTAACTTTCCACAACAGACGCCGACGCAAAGGTTCAATTAGATTGTCTGCATTGATTGTGTAGCCAGTGCCCAGCTCGTACAGACTGTATCATTATAGTAAATCGCGCTTTTTCAGCTAGAGTCTAAGTTCCGATCAGCGCCATGTCAGTACTATTGTTTCACAAACTAAACAAGCCGCGATGGAGCACTATCCACAGTTGGTAAGCTTTCACCTACGCCCGGGGCGCTATTCTGACTATATGCTTACGGAGTGGAGTCACCAGCAGCCCGAAAACCGCTAGATGTAACTACTCAGACTTTCTTTTTCGCATCAGTCAATGATTTTCTCAAGCCATTCCCGCTAACCTGATTTCATGGCCGAGTCACTTCGTGGTTCAGCCTCGGGTCAAGGACAACCTGAGTATGGATCGGAGACTTACACATATACACCTCTCGGCAAGAAAAAGATACGTGTTCTGTAATTAAGTCCGACTAGTCAAGAAACTGACCAGCTTCGAGGAAGATTACCGCAAATCTCTGATCTTAGCCACCGACTGACACACGCCACCAGATTCACTTTTGATGATCCCTTCTGTATGTAATGTAGGTCCGATAACTGATATAGAAGAGGCTACTGCTGATTCTTTAAGACCTCTTGAGATTGCAAGCTAGGACGAGAATAGCATGTTACTTTACCTATACCCCTCTTTGGCATTGCACCGTCGTCGTTCAATTTCGTGGAAATGCACGGTACTCGTCAAGTATCTTGAAGAGTTACCTCCTCACCAAAATCCATTTTCTTCAGATGTGGCAGAACCGATCGACCCAACTAAACATGTATGTTTTAAAGCCATTCTACGCGTGGGGTCAAGCCAGCTTTGAAGAGACTCTCGTCACACCTGTCGATCTTGTGCAGAACACTATCACTTGCCTCAATATACTATACGCAATGCAGTGATACTAAAAGAAGAATATTCTTTGTTACTTTAACTGAATCAGGTTCAGTCTCCAATCTCAATAGTCGCGTCTTCCCCAGACATAGGTGAAGTGATGATGAAAGTGATCGGTGATGCTATTGATGACGACATGGATGTTTTTACAAGGCTTTCACAGATCTTTGCAAGGAGTGGTCTACGACTTTACAAAACGGATAAAGGCATGTTTCCATTGTTTCCAGAGGAAGTGAGTGCCAGGGATCTTGTCTGGGTTCTCAAGGGTTGTCGCTTGCCTGCTATTTTACGACCGATTCGTGCCTACATAGGATCGTTCGAGATTGTCGGAATTGGCTATGCATACGGAATCATGAATGGGGAAGCTATGCCGGTGCCAGGATCCAGGTGAAAGACGTCTCTTTACGATGATACTCCAAGCAAAATATGCGATCAGGGCAAATATACAAAGTCTCGGGGCGCGTCGATTACAAGAGAAGCAGGACAGAAATGCACGATTGGGCAGATAACTTCAAAACATGCCGTTCATGGCAGAGTGGATATTACGCTAACTTGAAACATCTATAAGACCCTTTAAAGCTTCTTGTTTCCCTCAATGTCTTGTCCCGCAGTGTTGGTGTTGACGGGAGTGATAACCTCGACACCCTGCAGCTTATCGTCCCTGCTAGGTCCAACAATCTCAAACACTGTTTCACAATTAGCATTGATCGCAAGGACGGAATAAAGAACAACTTACAGTCAACTGGAGTAGTGGTAAACTTGCGGGCGTTGACCTTCTTCTGGAAGAGGTAGTCAAGATCGGCAAAGCTACGGTTCTTGGTCTCAGGAAGGAAGAAGAAGATCCAGACAGCCCAGATGAAGCACAGGCCAAAGTAGAACATTCCAGTCTTGGCTCCCCAGTTCCATGCGTCACTGCTGCTGTTGAGCATACGCGGGTTGAGCTGCTGGACAACGATCTGACCACAGACGTAGACAGCACGACCAATGACGATAGTCTGGGCTCGGACACGACTGGAGGCGGTTTCGGCGACGACAACGTAGGTGGTGGGACCGAGAGAGACCTTGAAGATACACTGGACAACGACAAGGAAGGCAGCGGTGGTGATGGCTACACTATCGCCGTTGGCAGCGAAGCCGAGGATACCAATGATCAACATGCATGCGCCGATTCCGGAAGAACCCCAGAAGTAGAATGTACGACGGCCAATTCTGCCCATAAGACAGATGGCTATGCCAGTCGCAAAGATATTGACTGACTGGATACCCATGTTGTAGTTGAAGGCGTTCTTACTGCTCATTCCGACCGATTTGAGCAGGATAGCAGCGAAACTGGTGATGGATTGACCGTTGAGAATCTGGATGATCCAGGCCATGCAGACGATACCAGTTCGGCGGGCGTTTGTACCACGGAAGCAGTCCATGAAGCTAGCATCCTCAGCCTCAATCTTCTCCATCTCGTTGGTGTGCTTCATAAGAGCAAGAGTCTGAGCCATGGTCTCATCATTGTAGTGGCCCTTGCGAGCAAGACGTCGAAGACTGTGTTCAGCCTCCTCGAATTTACCACGGCGGATGAGGTACCAGGGACTCTCGGGGGCGAAGAAAGCGACGGTGAACAGAGGAGGAATCCACATCCACTGCAGACCGTAGGGGACACGCCAGCCGGCATCGCCTGGGAGATCGAGAGAGCCACGGAGAACACCAGTGGCGAGGAAACTTCCAGCTCCCCAGCACATGGAAACCCAAGCAGTTAGGTAACCTCGGAGAGCAGCAGGGCAGATCTCGGCTGCGTAGGCGGTGGTGAGGGTCTGGAAGATACCCCATGGGATACCGCAGAGGAGGTTACCGACGAGGAGCATTTCGACGTTGACGGCGAAGAAGAGGACGAAGATGGTGCAGGCCATAAGAGCCATGGCGAACTATTCACATGTCAGCTTCAGTTTTCTGTTTGAATGTGAATTTCTGTTGACATACCATGTAGACGCGTCGAGAACCGAATCGCTGTTGAAGGAAACCGTTGAGCAAAAGACCGATGATAGAACCACAGTTGTTTCCAGCACCAATAGCACCCTGCCACTTTGTAGAGATGTGTTGTTCGCCGTTAGCATCGGGCCATCCAAATCGTCTGAGGTAGGCATCATGAGCGAAGAAGTTGTTGATGAGACCGACATCCATTCCCTCCATGACCAGCGCAACACTCAAACCCATACTGAAGGCCACAGCAGGCCAGTACCGGCTGAACAGCTCCTTCTTGGGAATGAGAGCCTCTGCATCACTGGCTGCCACGGCGGCTTCGATGAGTTCGACCTGGGAGTTGTGGCCCGAGAACTCTGTGTGGTGGACTGGTAGTTTTCCTCCATCTTCCACGTGGGCGGGATCCTGAGAGGGCGCCATTGTGGTTGAGGTTCAGGGGATTGGAAGAAGATGGTAAGAAGGGGTGGGGGGAAACAGGAATGGAGAGAATTGCTCAATGCAGATCTGGGGAAAAGAAGTGGAAGGGAATGGGAGGATGTAAGGATAGATATAAGCAAGCAGACAGTCTCCGCACCCAACATAGTGGGCCTTTTCTAATCCTCATGCCATGGTATACCCTCGTCGGTTGATAAAGTCCGGCTATGAAGAAGAGACCATTGTTGCCAAGAAGAGTCACATCCAGAGAGTGACAAGGATTATCGGCCGTATTTCCCCACGGGGTCCGCGAATCAGTCCCCCATGTTGTTGCACGCCACGCGCTGACTTCCCCCGCATAAGGAGGACGAATTGGATCGTGCTTTTGTTCGCTAGCTTTCACCCGAAAGACGAACCAGACTAGTTCCAGTGCAAGTTTGCTGTGCTTCGGGGAAACGAAACCCGAGTCATGTCGTCAAAAAAGGCGCTGAAGACAGACAGACAGACAGACAGCACGGTAGTGGGAAAAAGATTAAAACGTCGGGCTTGACCAAGCTAAACTAAATTTATGGGGGCTTTTATTAAGGTTGTAGCGCCCGATAGAGAGAAGACTAAGACCTCCACCCCCAGAAACTGTTGATGGGGAGGGTTCCACAAGAATTCCCGCGGCTTCAATTCTGGGGTACGAAGCATTTCGGATACGACCATGACAGATAACAAGACGTGGAGTCGGGGGGTTTTTTTTTTTTTTTTTTGGAGAAGATTACTGAATTGACAGACGATGCAGGTTCTCTATATTATCAGTGTCTCCCTCAATTGCTTGTTCCTTCCTGAAACGATATGATTGTTCCCATCACGCTCATCACCCCAATTACCACAATCATTCCGCTCTTTTGGTTGCAATGGCCTCGGCTAATCCTGAGTCGGCACACTCAACCTCAGAGTCTCCAATTGGTCAGCATTTTGACGACTGACTCTGTTGGCCGACGAGTTAGTCCCTGTCTAGACTCGCTGTTCTCTCCGAAACCATCACATGAACCAATATCCTAGGCGACCTTTCATCGTAGTCATGCCAGTATTGCGATAGCTGTTACAGACTATTTACTTGGCACGAACTTAGCATATCATGGAAAAGAGAGCAATGTTTAAGTTGAACCTAGTTTGATCAAAAAATTGGTAGATGAATCGATTGATAGATAGATGGGTGAGAGTAAAGAGATTGACCCCCATCAACCCTCCAGAAACGAGCTTCCCCACAATGTCCTGACCCCAAACCTGTCGGTTATTCTTCAGCGTCAAGCTTATTTCTACCGCCAGAAAGAGAAGAACAAGTGACTACAGCAGGAAAAGTGTGGCAATCAACTAACTACTTTAGCTTGGCTTGTTACGGAGTTGGGTATAATCATTAAGAGATGATGGGCATCAATACCCTCCTTCCCCTCATTTTCTCCGTCACAATTAGCTGAGCGGAATGTTTCGCCGACAACCACGGCATTGATGACCGGTAATTGCCGGACTGGCACAAACGGCTGTAATCGGACGTGGCACCGACTGAGCTGAGCTTGTATATTCATTAACGAATCTAGATAAACGTTGGTGTTGAACAGGAATTATTCCTTCATCCATTTTGTCAAAGTGCCTCCAGCATCTGCTTCATCTTCAAACTGTGGGATGCTGCGACTGCTTCGGTATTTCGGTCGATTTCGACGCGTTCATCTCCCAACTCCAACCATAACTCCAAGCCACCAACGCCATGTTTGGGGTTAAAGCCCCCCAATCTTTCCTGTCATCTAACATCCTTACCCATCAGATTGTATCAGCCAAGTAATCTTGCTCAGGCTCCTTGACGCCGTGCAGCCTCCATCATGCACGTCCTTCCAGTCTCGGTACGCGTCAATGTTGTTTTGAGCATGGATTTGCATTCTCCTCGGTCATTCTCCCCCTTTTTGGGGTTACTCTGACGATAGATACGGTGGATCGTGCGCGCTCCCCGCATTCCGGGGAAAAGGCCGTGTCACCATGATCCTTGCAGACTCGTAGGCATGAATCTTCATCTTTTCTGTCTTGAGACTGTTCGCGACCCGAGAGTCTGGATCGTGAGGAGTATCACATGGGAAACTATAGATCTGACAGGACATTATGACTCCTGATCAGATAGTGCGTTTTTCATATTGGCTTCAGGCGAGTGCCAAAACTACCTTGTCAAATAGACACCTTTGATCAATAACACTTCTCGGGATTTCTATACCCGAGATGTCAACGGTGTCTGTAGTCACTTTCAAGGATCTGAATATTGAATCCTGTCACTTTAGTAAGCGTATTCGGCTGCCGGGTTATCATCACAGCCGCATCACCACGCAGACCCTTGAGCATCGGAGGACACTGGTAGATTGGACCAGGTGCACCCAGGTAAGGGTATCGTGGTGCTGGAGCTGTCAACAGTCCCTGTCAAACGGAATGAGCCGTGAAATGTTTAGAAATGAAAACAAGCGAAAGGGACCAGCATGTAACAAAGTCGAAGTCGGTCGTGGGACTCTCGCAATACCATGTTCAGTGTAGACAACTCCTATACAGTACGCGTTGTCGAGAATGCCTAGAGAAACCTGTCCAGTCTACAGTATAGGGCTTATGGTCCGTGTGCTTGATTACCCTCAACGCACTTCAATCAGCCAAGTTGACAGTATTTGTAAAGACTTGGCGGTAGATCCCTCTACTGCGAGTGACATCAAAGCAGGCACTTGAAATGCCCCTTTCGAGCCGGCTTCTCACTTGTTTGGCCTGCACTGCAACCCTTCTGATCGACATAGTGTTCCCCAGATTCACCAGACACTTGCCACTCCAGACTGATCCATGTTTTTGAAAGGCTAAGTCGGCCAGATGGCGAGATTCTTGATCTCGCTTGCCTGTAATGTGGAGGCTCTATAAGCGGACCAGTGGCCGAACGAGCAATGCGGCACAGCTGAGACAGGAGAAAACCTGTGACTACTCGATATACGCGGACAATGCTTGAGATCCCACTCACAATCTCAAATCAATATTTTGGATGCTATGTGTCAACAAGTGATTATTTGTATTGAAAGAACTGTTTGATGCAAAAAAGTGTCTTGACGTTTTAACACTGGAGTTTTATTGGAAATTTCCTCCAGTATGTAAGCAATAGAATAGCTTCTAGTCCTGTAATGATAATAACTATTTAATCGATGTGTCGAATCGAGTTGTCGCGAGTAAATTCAATGCTCTAGGGTAGCTGGAAATGCTCGACGATGGCACGTGATGTTCGCGCTCCAGCGTCGTAGTGCAAGGCAAGACTGGGCCTCTCCGGTACGTAGATGAGTTGGTCTCGAAACCACGTCGCGCACGCTGGGAATTGCTCTGCTTGAGTGAACCTGATAAGATGCTTATTGTCTAAAACGAAACGCGAAAGTCGCGCGACAACCGAGCCCCCCTCCCGCCTCCTACAGAATGATCGAAGACGCGACTGGTCATACTGGATGAGTCTCTTCGGCCCTTGGTCATCTACTGACTCCATTGACCCATCAAGTGGTTGAGAATTAGCTTGTCGTTTGTCCTGCCCACGACACCAAATAACCACATGTGCCTTCATACTGCCCGCCTTCCTCTCGACCACATCTAAATCGGAACATCCCCGACATCGACGCGTCTCCATCGATCGCGAGAGCCTGCGGCACTCGAATTCTCTCGCAGGGGTTATCCCCGTTCAATCGCTCTCGACTATCGGCACGACGCAGACCCGACGAGGAGAGCTCGTACTACACACCGTGCAGCGGCTGGTATCATGAGCATCGGCTTGCGCGTAGCTAATGTCGTATAGGCACGAACGAAGCATGAGCAAGCGCCGCGCTGAACGAATGGCCGACCCGGGCTGGACGCGTCGTAGCACATCTGGGACGGAGAGCGTTTGGTGATATGCTAGCATGCGTTGACACTTTCTCTTCGTTCGTGTGCCTACTGTTGAACACATCTTGTCCTGCTCTTGCGCCGACATAGGACGGTCGTTTCTTGTGACCCTACGCCGTGGTTGGGTCTCTCCATCTCTCATTGTTGTTCGTTCTGCTCCATCCTTCTCGTTTCGATCGATTCCCGATTCTAAATGCATTCTGTTCCCAGCGATTGGGAAGTTGAACCACATATTGCGTCCTACTTGTCTGCGGAACAGAGTACACTACCTGCCGCCGTGATGTTGTTATCCATCAAACCGCTGCCAGCGTCAGATGTGACTGCTAATGATGGAACCATGCAATTGTGCCGTTACTCTGCGCCGACCTTTCTCAAGCTCTCCCCTTCCCATACATGAGGCCATCCGTCTTGTTGCCATGTGATGTGTCGCATACCATCAGCTAGGGCTATTGTCCTTCGTAAGATTGCGTAGTGAATTCCCTACTTCAGACCGAGCAATTGATCGTTGTCTATGTCCTACCATGTGCCAGGTGGAACGACCAACACAATTACACCATAATCAGATCTTCATTCTGAAGCAGAGTATTCACCAACACGTCGCCTCCGTGATGTAGCTCTACATACATGCGAATGGCGGGACATTCCACCCTGGCCCTCAGCTCTATCCACCAAATACTCCGTCCCGCCTTGCGGTACCACAGATACAGCAGCAGGAGAGCGACTGGGTCCTTTTCGAGGAGTAACGTTTTGAATACCCCATCAAGACTATGCGTGAAAAGCTGTGTGTGACCTGTCGTGACCTGACTGTCCGCTAGATTGAGTACACGAGATACAGCGTGCGCGGCGATGAAGTAAGGGTTGTCATCCGCCGTCGATAGATTGTGCAAAATACAAATCTCGGCCAGTGGTTCTGGTATACCTTGTATCCCGACATCTGGCAAGGGTGATCGCATCTGATCGAATGTCGCTGCCATGACATGGAAGACACTATCCTCTCGGTGCGGCTCGACCATGTGCCATAGCGACATCTTCCCATTGATCATCTGCACCCATTCCAAGTCGTTTTTGGTAGACGATGCAAGAGGCCATGAATCTTCAGGCCGGTGCGCATCGGGAGACGAAAATGTGAGAACAGCCACTTCAGAAGTTAATAATCTACTCATGAATATCCATAGACTCCATGGACTCCATTATCGACCGTAGGAAGAGTGGCCCGTGTAGAGAATTGTATACGTCGCCTATAAGCGAGGTACGATTGGATCAGGGTATCAAGCGGTTACACAATGATTCATCACGAGAAGGCTTGCCGCTTTGAACGGGATGCACACAGCCTGATCGGGGCATACTCCACGCAGCATATGACAATCAGAAGGGAGCACACTCGATAGCATGAGAAGGAAAGCGGCAACAAACGCTTACAAAATGATTCACCACGACAAGGCCCGTGCCTGTTTAGAGTGGCGGGTGTGCATAGCCTAATGTGAAATCCTTCATGCGGCGTACACAAAGGAGAGGGATACACCCGATAGGATAAGAAAGCAAACGGCAACAAACAGTCAAAGGCTCGGGCGTCCGGTGTGCAGCACAGGAGACGCCTATGGGCTTATATTCTCCGACAAACTGCCAGCTGTATCCCGCTGCCTTCGCAATTTATAGCAAAATTTTCGTTGTGAATCAGGCGCACCCAATTCAAAGCGAGCTCTTGTTAATTTAGTGCTTGTCTGTGTTGCTTTCAGAACAAAGTGCCAGCTGTCACCAGCTGCCTTTCATCTGGGACAAACTGACTGTGAATCAGTGTTCTACATTTATGTACGTAAGCATCAGTGAACAATCATAGCAGCTCCGAGCCTACATAAACTCCTCCTCCTCGCTCGCATCTTCTTCCTCTTGTCTTTCCACTCTCAAGTCGACATTTATTTCCCCTTTGACGGTGCTCTCAACGCATCGCCAGCAAGTTGTCGCGCTTGCTTCCGTCAGTCATTTGCCTTTTCAACATCTACTCGTCAGCCTTCCAGAGGTATTGCACTCTATTGCTCACGATCCGTCGCGGTCACGCCTCCTGCCACTGATCATTTACTTCTTCAGAATCCACCTGTTGCCCTTCTAGCGAAATCATACTCCATCGCTCACGATCGCCGTCTACCCGAATGCGAAACATGCTGGTGCTGCATTGCCTGAACTGTCAGACCTTGTCTTCCCGAATCCCCCCGCGGCTTGACGCTTACCTTAATCCTTCACAGAAACGAACTTGCCGTGGCAGTGAATGTGATTTTTATCATCGTTTTCGATCACCTGGTGTGTTAAATTCGTCGCTTTACGTTGACCGATACTGACAATGTTAGCGCCACGATGGCAAACAACGAACCGAGAGCCATGGCTCAAATCCAGCCCCAGAACATGAGAGCACTAGTCATGACCGCCCCATGGTCTTTCAATGACACCGAACAGAGTGTCGATGCGTTCTTCCGAAACAAGATCCCCGACAAGTACAAGAAGAATGGCATCTTCGAATTAGGCACCGGAGCAGAGGGTCTCTTCGTCGACCAAAAGGGTGCGTGGGGTCGCGCTCTCTTTTTTCGAGAGGATAAACAGTTCCCTGGTGAGTTCTTTCAAGTTTTATGATTCCCGATCATAGATACTTACATCTCAAACAGTATTGATTCCCATGAATCGCGTCAAGGTCGGCGCTAAATGGCGCCCCCTCGACGCCAAACTTCGAGACTCTCGTCGGATCGATGCTGCCATCAATGAGCACCCCCCGTCTTTGTCTATCAACGCGCCCACCCGTTTGGAAACACACGTCAGAGCCTTTTGGCTCTCGCTTCGAGAAAAACGTACCGAGATGCGTCGCCATGGCCTTCGGCATAGCGAGGAGCAGCAGATGTTTGGGGAGACTTTCAACAACAACGTGGATCTGATCGTGAGTGGATTCACGCGCCAGGCACGACAACTTTTCTCCAATGGGATAACCGACGTTAATCAACTTGCCTCGCTCCCTATGGCATCCCAACAGTGGCCACCTCGTGGCGCCAAAGTCATCTACGTTCGTCTTTACAGACGGCGAGCTGAGGGCAGACTCCCTGCCGTCTATGTGGGCCAAACTATCAACCCTGCATTCAAACGACACATGCAACACGAAGCAGCCATTGGCTCCAATAACGCTCATTACAATGCTGCCCGCCAATCGGCCCCTCAAGATCGTCTAATGATTCCAATCATGGTTTGGGACGAGGGCCAGCATGTTTCGGCTGGAGTCCTCAATATGGCTGAGCAAACAATGATGCTGATGCTTGGCACCTACCACGTATTGGTTCGGACGCCCGGAACCCATGGAACCCATGAACACTTGTTCAATCATTTTACTCTTTTGGATGCCGTGAACACCTCAACTCGTCAAATCAGTGGATGGCCCGCGAATAATGGTACAGGCACAAACGTCATCAGTCCAGTCTTCGATTTCCACCGCAGCCCACCGATACATTGCTACCGCGAAAGAACTGAAGTTACTGGCCTGCCTGCCATGACTGTCTTCAGGCAAGCTAGAATAGTAAGGGAAAGCATCCGAGAAAATCGGGGGTACCATTTCGGTTTCAATCTTCAACGTTCAGGTGGCACTACCGAGGGATTCGGAGTTTCATTCCCCCCGGGTGATATTCCTGCAGAAATCCCTGGATACCTAGTTTTTGAGATCATGCACGGCGGGCGGCCTCATGCTTCTGCGTATCTGGGATGTCCTACGATTGGGCCCTTCGAGAATTTCGGCATCGCGAATAGCTTGGCTATTGCTTTTGAATGGTGGGACGAAGCATCTGATCAGTGGAAGAAGTGTTATACACGCAGGGGCATGTTTCGCAGCGCTTTCGCCAGGGGACTCGCTAACTCCGATCCCGCGAAAGCTCTTGGTCCTTGGAAAAGATGTGTCGAATTCATCCAACTCCTCGAGGGAATTGACTATACAGGAAACCTTGACTTTTTTTCGCGGAGCCTATTTCCCTCCCCGGAGGTTCGTGAACTTGTCCTCGACCACTTGAGACAGAAAGCCAGCTGGCGGCCCCGGCCCCGACAAAGCCAACCGGCGCCAAAGCGAGCAACTTTTGCCGACAACGCTCAACGTATGGCAAACTTAACATCGGCTTGGAGCACCGTGACCAATCTCGCGACCCCTCCGCCCTTGACGTCAGACTTCTGGCGCCGCGATGAGAGCGACACCAGATCCGCTTCTAAGTTGAGTCAAGTTACCTGTGACTTTTGTAAATACATGTTCGATCCACACGATAGGCACCGTCTCAGATGCGAAAGAGACACACGGTTCACGGATCAGTGGGTTTGCAAATGTTGTGCTCTCTTGAATCGTCCATGCTCATGGACCTCTCGAAGCCAGAACATTGAGTATTGGGGGCAAGGCCCGCCTTATCTTGGCGTCTCAACATTCGTCTTAGGTACTTGCCCTACAGGTCCACACCGATGGCTTGCATTTCACCAAGCGTTTCCTGAGAACGCCAAAGTCATCGATACGGTGGAACCCATCGATGGTCTAGATGGCTTGATTGTTTTGCAGGATGTTTTGGATGACGATGACGAAAGCTCGAGCTTGGAGGATCACGAGAACGAGGCCGATGATTGAATGGCAAGGTTTGAGGCATTTCGGTTACTAGAATTGCAGGCCTGTCAATGGATTAGCTCAATGGATTAGCTCAATGGATTAGCTCAATTGAGTTAACGTGCTTGATAAGCGAGTGTCGCAGACAAGCGAGTGTTGCACTTTTCCCTCCTACACCATCATCACTTTTATCTAATTAATTAGCTTTCAACTAAGTTAACGTTAAGTTGAAGAAGGTTGATTAGACTAGATATTTAGCGTTATAGTATATATAGCGAGACTGGGCATAATATAAGGACCTATTAGGTAGTTCCAGAGGCATCTAGGGAAGAGTATAGTAAGTAATTTTAATTAATTAGATAAATTGTAGTAAGTTAATCTTATCATCTAGATGATGAAGGGTATACGTTATAGTAATCTTATCATCTAGATGATAAAGGGTGTAACTTTATAGAAAAGTGCAACGCTCGCTTGTCTGCGACGCTCGCTTATCAAGCACGTTACTACTTGTTGTTTCTTTTCATTGATTCGCGTTCCTTGATCATTCAAGATAAGTTATCCCAGTTAGCGTAAGTAGTGATATAGTTGAAGTTGTAGAACCAAGCAAGGTGCATTAATCTTACCATCCCGATCCCGAAGAGGATATCTATTGCCTCAAAGGTGCCACAGTCAGTGATCTTAAAGTTGCAAAGTTACTTGTCGTTTCTCTCATGCCGCAATAGAGTCAAACCAAAAATGTAGTTACATTTTGAAAACGTCTATGTAAGCAACGGATATTGTTGGTCATCTGCAATACTAATCGGGGTCATTACCAAAATTGAGCGCCGTTTAGAGGTATCCTAGATCATGCCTCTCTTAGGTAAGTTGATGGAACCTTCTAAGCGTGACCGTGCTACTGAGAATGTCGGCCGCAACGCCCGTCCGGTGGATTTACTGAGTTGTTCTACGGAGCTCAATGCCTAGATTATGGCGCGCGGATCTGTTATACAGCGAACATGCTTATGCAGGCTCTCATCAATTGGACACAGAATATTTACACAATATTAGAATCATATCCAATGCTATCGCAATGAGCCAAGTTAAGCTGGTGCGTAAATGAACCAGACCAGATGGTCAGCCAGAAGACATATTCAGCGCCAGCAAAATCAAACACTACAAGAGACATTTATGATTGCAGTAATTGACGAGAATCAAATGCAATAAATTGAAGGCATGTGTTTCTTTTTGTCGGGTTCCAGTATGGAGGAGTGTCTATTGCTCCTTCCCTCCACTGCTCCTTCCCAAGATGCATGCGCTGGAGTTTGGGAAGGAAGGAACGCCGCACGCTCCTCCAGTAGGTAGACTCGAGGCGTCCACCATGTCGTCTCCAAACTGTTTCTGTAGTTCTTGCTTGTATTCCCATAGTACGAATTGACCAAGTTTCACCATGTCCGCTCTTTCTTTAGCTACCGGTGCTGTCGCTGAGACTATTCCCGATCCGGGTTGGGAATGCCCTCACTTTTTGCCGCCACCGCCGCCTCCAGAAGCCCCTCCTTTGCCGGTTTTGGTGCAGAAACCGGTCGAAACATGTTCTTGGGAAGAGAACATGTTTGTCTGTCCTCCTACTCTCCGTAAGTAATAATTAATTGTTTGTCAAAGTTTATGCCAGCTAATATTGTTAGTTATTGACTTGGAAGAGGACGCCGAATTTAAACTTGGCGTCGTAGAAGAAGAAGCCCGCGAGTCTCGGTTTGGCCCAATTGTGTCGCATTTGCCATATTCTGAGAAAGACTGGTCATTGACCTACGAGATGGTCACTGTCGATGGTTGCTGTCTTGTTCCAGCCGCGGGCTGTGCTGGCCTTCCGACTATGCCTGAGGGCCGCAAAATATCAAAAGTATTACAGCACTTAAAGATAAAAGTTCATCTGGTATGTATATTTCAACCCAAATCGGAGTGTAGTATGTAGTTGACAACTTTAATAGGAACATGAAGAGGCAAAGCGGCGGGAGTCTGTGGGTGCACCTTTGTCGTCCGGGCCGGCAGAGCCCAAGTTCGTGATGCACCGAACCATGGACATCAAATTCCTCGATCCTCCCGGTCTTGTTCCCTCGCCGGAGGATCATGATGAGGATATGGACCTGCCTGTCTTGAATGACGGGGTCATCCCAGACTCCCAGGAGGATCCGTATGCCTTTACTTTTGCCATACCAGACTCTACCGCCTCCACAGAATCTTCCTCTCGGTCTTTACACTAACCTCGTCTCGCCTAACGATCAAGGACGCTAACCATCTTACGGAAACCGTGAGTGTTGATTGGCTGATATGAAGTCGAGAAGATCGTCAAGTAATGAACAAAAGACCTAATCAACAGCGACTCTTTGTAATGGATCTGGATATAAAGAGGGCGGGTTCTTCTTCTCCTCTTCCAATACTCATTGTAAACAACACACCTCCCATCTTCATCTAATCATCATATCACAATGTCTACCCATCTCGCTGCCGTCCTAAAAGGCAAAGGCCAACCCTTCGAGATCCAATCTCGCCCCACCCCAAAGCCAGGGCCAAACGAACTCCTTGTCGCTGTTAAATCTGTTGCATTTAACCCGGCGGATACTTTCATGCGCAGCCAAGGTTTCTTCATCACCGAGTACCCAACCGTTACCGGCTTCGATATGGCAGGTGTCGTTGTCCAAGTCGGCGAGAATGTCCCGACTGGAGACGACAAGACTAGCCTTTGCTTCCAGCCTGGTACTCGAATCGTTGCTTACTCCGCCTCAGCATGGAGATCCTGCGCGCCAGACTATGGAGTGTTTCAGGAGAAATGCCTGGTTCCGTGGCAACATGCCGTGCCTCTTCCAGATAAGAAAATGTCGTGGAACCATGCTGCGACGTTACCAGTGTCTGTACAAGTACCACTTAGTGCCTGGGATCAGATGGGCATTCCAAGGAGTGCAGAAAAAAACTACGAACCAGGAAAGGCTATCGACAAAGATGAAGTTTTACTTATTTGGGGAGCATCGTCGAGTGTGGGGACAATGGGTGTTCAGTCAGCACGTCTAATGTGTCAGAATCCTGACACGCCCTTTGCAGCTGTTTATGCCACGGCGGGGTTGGAGAATCAGGAATATATCCGATCACTGGGTGCGGACTATGTGTTCGACTACAAAAGCCCAGGCGTCGTGAGCGCCATAAATTCCACGGCTCGAAACAATGGCCTGGTCATTCGCCATTGCTTTCTTGCCGTAGGAAACCTCTCTCAGTGCCAAGATGTACTCAAAGCCTTTGTCGATCCTAGCGAAAGGAAAGCAAAGGTAGTCTCAGCACCCAGGCTTCCAGAGGACGCAGAAGATGTGGAAGGGGTAGAGGTAACGTTCGTGATGCCGTCGATGGTGGAAGAGGAAAGGTTGGGGCAATTTCGGTACTGGATGGGTACTTGGCTAAGGAAGAGACTAGCTGAAGGGTCGGTGAGACCAAGCCCAGAACCAAGTGTTGTTGGAAAGGGTCTGGAGTTCATCAACGAGGCGGTGGATAGGATGGCTCAAGGAGTCAGTTGCACAAAGTTGGTGGTTGAGGTTAGTGAGTGATTAGTAGCAGGAAGCCTGAGAGATAAAATGGGTAAGCTACTCAATGCTAAATTAGACTTGTATTTGGAGCGTTTCTTTTCAGATACTAAGATTGAGAGGTAAAATATTATGTCATTCACCAGGTCTTCCGGTAGATTGGCTGAGCCCTTGTTACGTTAGTCAAGAGCTATAGCGGGGCGTATGCAGAGTTTATATTAGGAGTCAAACTGAATGAAGTAATAGTCCCAACTTCTACTCCATATTATTGACATTTTTCTGTCTGACGATGAACAGGGTCGCGTGTTGTTTTCGATGTCAAGTAAAACGGTGGCAGGTTGCAGAGAATAACTTCGTCGAGCCATAGGAGCCAAACTTCACAACAGACTTCCCCGCATCATGCCACTCTAATCCATTCTCATTCAACAATCAAGTTCCCGACTGTTAGCCATGACGGATAGACTCGTTATTAAGCTTAATTGGTGGCACTGCTAAAATGGCTGTGCTGGACATACCCAATGGCGAAAGTCCAATGGCGCGTGAGCAACATGTCTCTCAAAACAGAAATGTTAAAGAGAAGCAGACTGTCATCATCGCATCAGATCAAAATCGAGATGATCCAACAGCGTTGCATTACTCCGGCTGTGTCCGAAAAGAAAACTAACTCGTTCTGGGGCAGATCAGCAACTCGTAACAATTTCCAGTGCTCGTGATGGAAGTCTTTTGGGTTTAGTTCGTCCCGAGACACTGGTCCATGCGTGACTGGAGAGGAGGAGAAAATCCGGGGATCTGTTCATTTCATCCAGAACATTTGTCGGACCGACATCTCGGACGGACAAGTTGATGTCTAGTCAATTCATGCTGAACCAGACCATCTTGAGGAGCAATATCCATCACGAGCTTGGTAAAAACTCATGGTTTGGCTAGAAATTGGCAATCATGTCGGTCCGACATTGTGTTTTTTGCACACTTTGAAGCCATCACGAGACTCAGCTCTTGGCGAATATGAGCTGACTTCTGAGTCTCTCGCTCGCTGTGTCGATCTCGTCGGTCCGACGACATCCTTCATGGCTGTTTGACTAGACTATTCTTGGCATTTGCCCCTGGCGTCCCCAGCTTTGAACCTTGGAACGTGGAGAGATTTCGCGTTTCTGGGGTTTAGCATAAGAATCCCCAGATTCCCCAGCTTCTTTCTTTTTGGAGATTCCATTCCCAGAGCACTCTCAAGCAAAAGACTCCTACCACTCTCCATCGCTTCAAGAGGGTTAACTCCCTTGACTACCCTTTCTTTACCTCATTTTGTTTGGCCGATACACATATTGCACAATGTCCTCCTCACCAAAGGACAACCTTGCTCAGGTTGAGCATATCGATCCTGACTCCAAGATGGGTTTTGACGAGGTTGAGAAGCCCGCTGCGCGCGAGGCCAACGATCGCGAACACACTCTTACTCTCCGCGACAGTTTCCGCTTGTATCCCAAGGCAATTGCCTTTTCTCTTCTCTTCTCGACCGCTATCATCATGGAAGGTTATGATCTGAGTCTTCTTGGCAGCTTCTATGGTTATGATGCGTAAGCGATTACTCTTTCCTCCAACTCCACATCATCATACTGACTATTTTTTGTACAGATTCAAGCAAAAGTTCGGTAACCAAGTCGACTCGGATGGCAATCCCATCATCTCGGCAGATTGGCAGACATATATCCAAGTTGGTGGCATGTGCGGTCAAATCATCGGTCTCTACCTCAACGGTTGGATCTCTGATCACTTCGGTTACAAGAAGACCATGATGGCGTCTCAGATGCTCATGATCGGACTCATCTTCTTCCCCTTCTTCGCTCCCAACCTTGAAGTCCTCCTTGCTGGAAACATCCTCCTCGGACTTCCCTGGGGTATCTTCCAGACTCTCACCCTCGCTTACGCTTCTGATGTCGCTCCTGTTGTCCTACGTCCGTACCTCACTGCCTACGTGAACCTGTGCTGGGTCATCGGTCAGCTCATCGGTGCCGGCGTTTTGCGCGGTTTCAGCACTATGGGAGGCGACTGGTCATACAGAATTCCTTTCGCTCTGCAGTGGGCTTGGCCTCCGTTCATCATGCTTGGTACCATCTTCGCTCCTGAGTCTCCTTGGTGGCTTGTACGCAAAGAACGCTACGAAGATGCCAAGCGCTCCATTCTTTCGCTCGTCACTCAGTGTGAGGTTCCCTTTGACGCCGATTCCCAGGTCGAACTTCTCAAGGCTACCAATCAGATGGAAAAGGAGAATTCTGCTGGAACCAACTACTGGCACTGCTTCATGCGCAGCGATTTACGACGAACCGAGGTCGCCTCCATCACTTACACTGCCCAGGCCCTTTGCGGTAGTGCTCTCATGGGTTACTCTGTTCAGTTCTACCTCGAAGCTGGTCTCTCGCCTGAGAAGTCTCTTGATTTCAACGTCATCCAGTATTGTGTCGGTGCCGTTGGTGTTGTTCTTTCTTGGTTCTTGATGTCCCGCTTCGGTCGCCGTGATATTTACATCTGCGGTATGGCAGCTCTTTTCTCCATCCTCATCGTTGTCGGTGCCCTTGGATGCATCAACAAGACCGAGAGCGTTGGGTGGGCCATCGGTAGCTTGCTGATCGTCTATACCTTTGTTTACGACATGACCATCGGACCTATTGCCTATACCATCGTTGCCGAGATCTCATCCACCCGTCTCAAGGCCAAGACCATCGTGTTGGCCCGCAACTTCAGCAACATCGCTGGTCTTGTCACCAACACTTTGATGCCCCGCATGCTTGGCCGCAACTCGTGGAACTGGGGCGCCAAGACGGGTCTCTTCTGGGCTGGTTGGTGTCTTTTGATCTTTATCTGGGCCTTCTTCCGTCTGCCCGAGCCCAAGGATAGAACTTATGGTGAGCTCGATCTTCTCTTCGAGCACAAGGTTCCCGCGCGCAAGTTTGCCAAGACCAAGGTTGATCAGTTCCCTACTTCTGCTTCTACCGAGAAGGTGCAAGAGCAGTGAGACAAAGTTGGAGGGATTGTATTTAGTCGATTCAAAAGATCTAGGAATATCTCAAATTTAACGAGTTCTTTGAAGAAATCTATCATTCTAATGTGACTCGAATTGTGTAATACTGGTTAGCACAGTACAGTTGCCGCGGCTCAAGCTACCAGCGAGTACCCTAGTTGGGTAACATCGATACCAGAAGTAGCCAGTCTCCGGATTCACATGGATTAGAGAACGGGGGAATCCACTAATAGGGTAATAGCTGATGACGTCAGTCAGCTATACCAGAACATGGTCTTGAACGATGTGTGGTGGCTGTTGGCATGAAGTTGGTTCTATATCAAGACAAACAACGAAGCGGACGGTTGTTAGTTCAATATCATGCGCAGACACTCCTGATAACGAGAACTGTAAACTCACCTCTAATAGCAAAGTCTCATTCATGTTATTCGATATTGCCAAGATACTGTGCATGGTTTATCAATAGCCAAGCCTTGTTAAAATAACCTACTGGCCCTGTTGGCAAATGACCCACAGACACACACACACCTACGAATTATGTTCAAGCCGATGCAGACCAACAGTGCCGCTTTGACAGGGATCGAAAGACATTATTCGCCGGAAATACGACAGAAATTGGCGGGGCGATTAAGAACCCCCTCATCATCTCGTTTAAGAAACTCAGGCATTTCCGGAGTAAATTCCTCCAGTATGCCTCTCTCTTTTCCTCATACGCACGCATATATCAACTTCGGCTGCTCACTTTCTCTACGAAATCCGTCTGCCACTTGGCAACACGCCATAACAACACCCGCAGGATGATAATATCAGTGGCAAATGAGCAATCCATCAGCCTCAGGACCCGAAAGTCAAGCGCTCGGAGCCGCACAGGATGCGTAACATGCAGGAATCGGCGTGTGAGATGCGATGAGCAGCGACCTATTTGGTTAGTCACTTTTCTTACTCTTCGGCTTGCAGCAGCTGCGCCAGTTGTCCCATAGATGGAAATGAAAGTGGCAGTACCATATTTTCATTTCTTTATTATCTATCTGTCAACCCTCCACTTGTTGCAACATGATCTAATATCTTCATAAAAGCTCCAACTGTGACGCGGCTGGACTATCGTGTGGATTCGCAACCCCGTCTCTGCCACTCCGTGAACGTCGCAAATCATATCTTCCTGGAGAGCAGCAGCCATGGGCCGTGGCAGCCAAGCCTACCCCAGTGGCGCTGCCAAAACATGTTACCTCCCATTTTCCATGCCCCATAGATATGCCGCTAAAATCGCTGGAACTTCTTCATTACTGTTAGTAATGGGTTATGGTCACTTGAGTGATTAGTACTAATCGTGGATACAGTCTACAAGGCTGGCAGCCACGATCAAGTTGCATTGCAATGCAAGCGACAAAATTTGTAAGTTCATAGTCGCATTGGATTATGTCCCGATAAATCTCTATCCGAGCTAATTTGTTCAGGCTGGCATCCAGCATGCACCATCCCGACGCACTCCGTAACACACTCCTCATTGCTGGCTTTCACTATATCGTGAATGCGGGTCGCTCCAATGATTTCAAGCCGACATTGCTACTCCACAAAATAGAAGCTATACGCTCAGTGAATCAATGGCTTCAGTTCTCAGACTTGAAAGCATACGCGATGTGCGTACGGCAAATATCTACTCTGTGCTTCAGCGAGGTATGGCTGTAATTCCTTACCAGGTTTTCCCCTTAT
The DNA here is from genome assembly GCA_014899045.1 of Fusarium palustre. Classification (NCBI taxonomy): domain Eukaryota; kingdom Fungi; phylum Ascomycota; class Sordariomycetes; order Hypocreales; family Nectriaceae; genus Fusarium; species Fusarium palustre. Next base: position 149,111 of record JAAVUH010000224.1, read on the forward strand.
TAACCTTGTCTAGTGTTATCTGGGCCACTCAAGAGCTGCCGAAACTCATCTCAATGGGCTGATGAAGTTCCTGGATATTTACTGCCCTCTAGGCATGTCTAGTCCAGCGGAGCCAAGCAACGCTACCGAGCTTTCCATACGATATATTATGCTGTACGTGACACCACTGGGATACCTTATTCTACCATATTCTGACTGACCCAACAGTACATACTCCTTCATATCCATCTGCAAAAGCCGCGTCTGGGTCGAATTAGTAGATGTTGGTGAAGACACAACCCCAGAAGTCATGGCAGCAATGCATGACCGATATAAATTCGAGGCAGGAGGTACAGACCTGAAATTAAGGAGTATGGAAATGCTTCCCTACTTCTTTGCTCCGTTGTCCTCCATGAGAGGGTTCCACGATATCGATCCTTTCCCCATGATTGATTGCCTCTTGTCCTTGACCGATATATATCAACTGAGAGCACCAGCGACTGATGAAAAGTCCGTTCAGCAATTGGTATGGCTCGAGGGTACTGCTGTAGAGCTGATACTTGCAGCCATAGAGGCTCATGTCGAATCGATGCCCGGACAAGGCGATAAGAATCGAAAAGAGCAATCTTCTCGAGAGATGAAAAGCTCTTGGTCGGGGCTCTTTATCGCCACAGAACTATACGTCCATCAAGTTCTTGGGCTCTGGACTCTGGATGCGCCCCTGGAAGTAAAGTTTCATTCTCATATCCTTGGGTACTTGAGCTGGGATCTTATTAGAAGCGACAGTTGCCTGAAAGCTGGACCTACTGCGGCATCAAGCTTTTGGTTCTGGAAAGCTTTTGTAGGCGCCTTTAGCCTAGCGAGGCATATTGATGTTGATCGCCAAGTGGCACTGTACCCTCTACGGCGGCAGTTTGTCAAGTTTATGTATGATTGGTCTGAAGCGACAGGCATCAAGACATGGAAAGAAGCCCGGGAGGTGCTAGTCGGTGTTGTATGGCCCAAATCGGCATTTGTTCATGGTTCGTTAGCAGAGATGATATGGTATGAAAGTCAGGTGCAGATTCTAGAGACAGAGGGGAAGTTTGTATAGAATATTTAATTAGCCAAACCCCAGGCTTTGTCTTGGACTTGCCAGACTAGCCCCTAATTCAGTCTTTTACCATGGTGAGTCCCATGATGGCTTGCTCGTACCGTAGTTCTTTCAGATAACTATTCCCACACTCCGACATGTCTATTAAGAAGAAGAGCGTCATTGCCCAACAGAACACTCAGAATATCGGATATCTTTCATCAATGCTTACTTTAGAATATCATCGCTTAAAGTTACCCTACCCTCTCAAAATTGACTTTAAATTTACGCTCACCCGTAAAAGAACTCTCAGTTATAAAATCTAGGGCCACCATTCACTCAGTCTGTACAGTTGTTTCATGTCACAGGTAGCAAAGAATTTCCCCCAACGAATCACGTCAAGCTAATATTCAGTACGAAACCATTCCTGTCCCCCCAACAGATACCAGATTCAAGACGGTTGTTACAGAAACACCACAAGCTTTTTGACTCAGTTGAATGATTACATAAACACGCTTACCCCATACGGTACCCATAAAAACCACTCATCCCCGCTACACCACTGGAGGCGCTAAGTCACTCCAACCATAAACACACCACAATAAGCCCAAGACCAAGCTCAAGCACACACCACCTCACCTGTCAGCTCAGACCCTCTTCACCCATCAAAGTCCACCTTAAAGCTTGCGCAACAGTAAAAAACTATACTCTATCGCGTTTCCAAGATGGTAGCCATACATCCAGTCCATCAACCCGGCGCACCAATCGACTTGCTCGCCCGTTGCCCCGACCTTCTCATTGTCTCCATCCTTGAAACACTCCCCAAGCATGACCTCTGTAGCGTGTCGCGTCTGAACAAGCGCTACCACGCTCTCGCTGATGCCGTACTGTACAATACGGTGCAATGGCTTAAGCCAGAGCTTCATCTTATCTTTAGCCAATCGCTGAGCCGACGGCCTCGTCGCGGCTCAGCGATTGAAGAAGTCAAGCTAGCGTATCCAGCGTCGGAGCTAACACGTCTCATCTCTGACACGCTTGAGCCCATGAACAGTGTTTCCCAAACAATCTCCACAATGTCCAACCTAAAGACGCTCGACATTGCTGTTCCCGTCGGGCTGTTAAAGAGTATAGGTAACCTGTTTAACGGGCCCTTTGATCTCGCTTGTCTACAGTCCTGCACCCTGTTCTACCAGGATGAGGACGATCAGTACTGGGATCTACAAGAGAATATCCACATCTTTACACATCCTACTCTCGAAACACTTGTCATTAAGAGGGCAAAGCTGGATGACCGAGGCTTTGAACCGATCGAGCGTCCTCACAACACAGCTCTAAAGACACTGCACCTGATAGAATGCGATATAAACGATGATACACTTTCGGATGTTTTGATGTTTCCCGAAGCCCTGAAGGAATTTGTTCTTACCCAAAGAGAAGAACCCGAGCCAGAACTCGAGGAGAGCTCGAGTAGCATTCGAGATTATATGATGGCGCTTAAAGAGCAATGCCATTCGTTGGAGACCATCACAATCGATTTCCCCATGTTGGCCAGTGGGAGAGCATTGGCCCTGCGAGAGTTTGTGAATCTCAAGACGCTGCGGCTGAACTGGGATTACCAACTTTTTGGAAAGTCGACCAAAAAGCCACGCCTGCACTCGGTGGGCTTACCGCCCGAATTAGAGACGCTAGAATTCTTCAACCCTCTCGGTACCGACGAAGAAGTGACGGATTTATTGGCAAGCGCGATCCAGAGTCTCCATATCACGTGTAGGAAAATGAAGGAGCTGATCGTTCTTGTCGAAGAGACCGAGATACCGAAAGAGGTGTTGGAGGCGATAAAGTCACAACCACAGTTACGTTTGAGTGTAATTGGCGGAGAAGAAGATAGAGATGACCCTGAGTAGGCAAAGACTGGATAGATATGATACACGTTGGATACTCGTCATACTGGATAGAACATTTAATCAAGATACCTTTATACAATGAACCAGCTGCCCCTTTGGCAGGAACGCCTGTCAATTATGGTATCAGGTTGTCGTTATGAATGGGAAGCAAGACTTAAATCAACCTAGACATTTTCCACTTTGCAATCAATCTCGACAGACAAAACCACAATCCTCATCCAAAGTGCCAAACAGCAAATTCAGACTGACAAGATGTGCTGGATCAACAAAGTACACGAGACCTGCCCGACCTGTGAAGTCGCCGAACATACAAGCTTCGAGGACGAAAAATGCCCGGAGGCAATTGCGACCGGAAAGACATGCGAGAAGAAGAGACGAACCAAGTACAGGGTGGGCAAAGAGTGTGCGAAGTGTCAGTTGATCCAGCGGATCAAAGACGAGGACGAAGTGAAGAGGGCCAGGGCTTTGGGATTCCTCTAGAACCAACGAAGGCATGGAATGACTATCGGACTGTAAAGGATGCTGTTCCCAACTGCGGTCTGTGCAGCTTAGGTTATCGTGCGTGATGGAGAGCGTGAGGACGGGGGCCTGTGTCTGGGACAAGATGGGTGAAAAGAATACCTAATCACAAAACTGTACGCATTCATTCGAAGTACCTAGCATAGATAATTTACTACAATTGCATCAGTTCACTAGATTGCTTGACGCTGTATTGCGAATATTTTTATATACTTACCTCCAAGTTATGTGTTGTAATTAGTCAGCGGGTTTAGCTCAGTTGGGAGAGCGTCAGACTGAAGTCAAACTTCAATCATTCGATATCTGAAGGTCATGTGTTCGATCCACATAAACCGCATTACTTTTTGCTTTTTGAGAATGTAGTGTCTAGAAAGGCAGGCCGCTCGAAGGATAAAGAAAGAAACCAATAGTCTATTTTATGATCTTGGAGATCATACTTTTTAGTCTATTTACTTCCGTACTCCACGACGTCTCTCCAAATTGTTCTAGTCTAGTCCTTCAGTCTCTACTACTGTCTGTATCGAGCGCCCTTTGCCGCTCACGCAGCCCTACTACCTAATGGTGTAAGAATAAAGACCAGAAAACTAAATTCCTTCCTCCCAATAATTTATATCTTCATGCGCATGCACCTGCAGTAGCTAGACAGGCATGCAAAGCTTGCAGCCTTCAGTTCATTCTAGAAACTGAATGTGCACAAACAATAGCCCATCGTAATCTAAACACAAGGTTGCAAACCATCAAATCATCCGCGTCACGAATGATTGTAAACACATCACCACTTCGGATTGGGCGCCCAGTCTCAGCATTGCGAGCCCATGCTGTCGTGCTGCATGTGAGACAGGCAGGAACCCTGCAAACATCGGGCGCTTTTTCATTGCCCCACACGTGCTTTAGTTCCTCTCGTAGATCGTCTACAAAGAAAGTGAAAGGCTCCGATCGCTGCCGGCTGATGTTGTATGGCATCCACATAAACTGTAGTTTGATCTTCACTTTTGCGGTGTCGCCGATTTGGGAATGGCACAGCCATCTCAACGCAAACATTCCACGTGCCCACATAGCAGCGAGATCAGGGCTAAGAGTGATCATACTCCAGTTCTTGCTCGGTGTCCGGACCTCTTGCGAAAATCGGTTCATGGTGTTCCGTAAGGTTGGATGTGACAGGGCACCGTAATGTCCGACAAGGTTGCATATGAGTGGGTGCAGCTTTTTGAATTGCTTCTCCTCGTCAAAGAGCGGATTCTCGGCGAAAGGGAGAACGTGACAGGGGCTGTTGACAGTCGAGCCGGTTATGATGCACCTCAAGTTATCGCTAAAATGGCATATCGTTGCTTCTAGTGATGATGGACCAATACAGATGTTGTTGAAACCTAGAAAAAATGTATTAGCTCATAGATCACGCCGAGTGTCTCCAGCATGATGACTAGGCTGTGACTTACTCCATTCATCGAGGTTCTCGATTGATGTAAGAAGCTGCTCAATGTCTAGATGCGTCTCATTGTTGTAGCTCTCCAGAGTATCTTTGGGCATATACAGAAGGACTGCAAAGTGAATGCTTTTAAAGATAGGCTGGTTATTCGTTTGTGTCTTTGTGACAATTTCTTGGATCAAGTATAGCTTTTCGTTGATCATGTTGGGTGGTAGCACCGCTGTCGGTTCCATGTACTCTTGCCTGTGTTTGAAGAATGCCAAGAGCTGTTCTGCTCCCTGCGGGCAGTTGTTAATAAAGTGCCACATCTCTTGGGAGAGCTCATCCCGTTGGGATTCGGATAACATGGTGTAAATAATGAGAAGGAAAATAGAAGCAGATTTAAAGTGGTTAACAGTGCCTAACTTGGTTGTAGAAGTGAAAGACAAGAGAGCAGAGTGTAACTCAGATCAGACTTCTTAGGCGGGTTGTTTTCCTACCTACCTACTCGAAAGCTCAGAACCCGAGATTTCTAACTAGGGAAGGCAGATTGGCAGGCAAGTGCCTAGGGATAAGTAAGGCGGCAGGTAGGACGAAGGAGAGTACCACATCGTTGGATGCGACCACTCCTTCCGACGCTGTAATGTAGGTCAGCATCTCGGCGTAGGGTCCTTCCATTTCCTGGATCTGTCCGACAACAAGTCAAAGTCTAGTAGCAAGCACCTTTCTAAACAACCTGATGAATACCTAGGTAGGTATCTTGATGCCGAGAGACTCAACTTCATGCCCATGCTGCTTTGACTCTTCCAAACCCAAATTTACGGTTGAAGCTACCGCCATCGTGACTTACCACTCACCGAATGTCACGCCAACATCAATTGCGAGATATTGACCCAAGTCTACAACCAGTATTTGGACGAGAAGCACCTGCTGAGTGCCTGCACAACCGGATTTTTGATCTGAGGGAACGGCGACGATTTGTATGTACAGTATATCTCTAACAAATGAATTGACAAGACCTAAATGGCGTCCTGTTCTAGGCTATCGAATGGTTTCTATATTTATGGCGCGACGTCATGGATGCTTAAGATGCTGAACGTATATTCGATATCGAGATGTCGAAGATCGACGAGAAACGAGAAGCAGATATGGCTTGGCTGGCCAAGCAATGGAGAGGATAGTTGTGGCTCCCAGAAGATGTCGATGAAGCGGGAATCTACATTGGCTTCTACGAATGCTCTTATGCTATTATGATCTAGTCTCTGGGATAAAGAAGATTACCGCTGTGGCCCAGTGTGAGGGCATTGATCTTCGTCAACTGTGGAGTGACGGTGGCATGTTAAGGGACGAACTTTCTCGTCGCTGCGATCCAACATCACGGCCTATAAAAGGCTCCACACAGGTGTTTACGGCTGAAATTGCGTTTGTAATTGCCACAAGGCTCATGTACGAAGTTAGTTTACCTGAAGCCGTTTCGGAAGATCTGTCATCATCCTAATCTGTCAACGAAGAAGTCGATGCCCCGTAGATAGTAACAAGTATCGATTCAATAAAACGATAAGCATAAAACTCAGTCTACGTTCTCCACATATCTAGACTCTGTCCAGACTCAGTATTTGATCACGAGGGTCAAAGTTCAAGCTCAAAATTGAAGTGCAAGTAGCATGTTGACTCTGCAAGACATGGTAGCCAATCAGCTCGTCCAAATCAACACGTGGGTCGCTATACAACTACGTCCATATCTGTCATACTTAAATACTGTCCACTTTCAATATTAATTTCTCATCCCTTACACAGTTTTTCCAACCGTCAAAATATGGATAAGTACATGGAACCTGTCGTGGAATGGGTTGTGGCCTCCGTCAAGGCGCAACCCTACGTCTGGTGTGCGACCACTCTCACCTTTCTCATCGGCGTCCAATTAGCCTTGGCAGCTTCTATTGCCCATGGAGACGAGGCCACTGTCCGAAGGCAGCTCAAATCTCTTGAGAGAATCGACATCGAAAAGTCAGAGAAATCTAGAGCCAAAGGCCAATTGAAGAACGTCAGCCCTGTCGCATCATGCGCTCCTGTCGCAATCGACACAGACGCTCACCCAGACGCTCATACTACCTACAACAACTGCTACATGCTAGCTCTTCAGACCTCCGACATGGACTCTCAAGGCTACAGCATCTGGAAATCTCTCACGCAGCAAGACAAGCCCGATCTCTCAAAGATCAAGACCGAAATCTGGATCCCAAGACCCGATGCCGATAGGAACGACCCTTTGGTTCAATCCGGCGGCTGCATAATCATGTCATTCCCCGATCCCAGTATTCCAGGCTGGTTGAACGTCGTGGGTGGGTACTTGGGGAATTCTGTTGCGACGCCACAGGTTGCTTGTATCTTGCCTCTAGAACCCACGAAAGAGGAGCTTGGTGAGCACAAGATTAAAATGAGACCCTTCACGATTGGAGGAGAAGATGGGAAGGGACTGGATATGGAGACTTTACCCGCTGTGAATGATATCATATCTAGACTGAAGCTGTTTCTGGGTGTGAAGGATAAGCAGGGGATTCCTCAGGGAATCACTGTTTTTAAACGCGCTTAGTCAATCGCGGTGTGTAGAGAGAAGGAATGATAATTAGATCAACGGAAAATCTACATTTTGGTAGTCATTTCCCTCTTATGATATTCAGATTGGCAGCCACTCTGACTCAGGATCCGTTGCTCAGCCTTGCTATTTCCTCCTCAAACTTGATCCAGGCCTTTGGAAGAAAACACCCGTCAAGCCAATAATTGCCTTCGTGATCTTTTCCCTTGATAATCATGACATTCTTTGACATGAAGCTCTCTTTGGCAGGCGCAACAGAAACCTGAGTCATTTGGCCCTTGGCATTCTTTCTGGTCAAATCCTCATCTCCAATCCGAAGGACAGCTGTGCTAAAATCTGCTGCTTGGGTCAACTCCGCTTTGGTCCAGTTCGTGATGATGATTAAAAGCATATTAGATTCTCCAAAGAGAATGGCGTCCGAACCATTCTGACTTTCAGCAACCGCACTCCTCAGATAAGCGCGGATTTGTGGTTTTGTCGTCTGTTCTACCAGATGCTTGCGGTTCGCCAGCGCAGTGGGACCAAGAGGACCTCGAGCCATGGAAGAGGGAACAAAAGTAAACGCGCAAAGGGCTAAGTTCTGAAGATATACTCCTGTAGTGTGTTTTATTGAATCAAACCGGTACCGTAGGTTGACTGCGTTGAGGATTGAAACTGGTAGTTGACGAGTATCCGACGAGGCGACCATCTTTGCTGTCCAAGCTGATAAAACATCGCCCTCGGTGATAAACGGCTTCCCATATCCAACATGTGCCTTTTCACTGGTTAAATCGTCCAAAGCCTCGTGTCGTAATTGGGAAATGGCTGCCTTGGGCATAAATATCGTACGAGACTCGGGCTTTCCATACCAAAGCAATTCCCATAAGAAACGCACAATGAATATAAACATCTTGAACCTTTTGATTCGCTTGTGTGCAATATTCAGTTCCTCTTGAACAAAGCCTTCGGAGTGGTCTTCCATAAGGCCTTCTGCTATGTCGTATGTGACATCCTTTCTGGCACCGAGGACAGGTGAAACCTCCGACTCGCGTCCTGCAAGTACCAACGACCAGTTTTGTAGCAAAGCTTGCAGGCCACCAGCATCCATGAGCATATGTGAGAATACTAGAGTAACTAGTGTTGCGTTTGTAAAGCATACAACGTTGAGAGCCATCTGTGGTTTATCGCCTGCAAGAAGATCCCAGCCGTTCACGGGATTATCTGGCGCAGTGGCGAGACCTTTGAACTCCGAACCCCCTGGCTGAAGGCAAGGCTGGTCTTCCGCCTTAGGAAACTTTCGACCTACAGGATGATCCTCGATCTTCATGTTGAGATCTCGCTGTGAGTATTGGAAAGAAGGCCGTTCCTCAGTGAATGTCCGGGGAACGTGGAACTCGGCCTTGCCTTGGGCCTTTATGATCATGGAGTCAGATACGAACAGACGGCTATTGCGCAGCACTCACGTTGATCCTGTATCGCCCGCCCAATTTTCTCCAATGTCCAATCTCGAGTAGCGTCGCAAGCGAAGTGCGCAGTTTCTCAGCTTCTAGTACGTCGTTGAAGTGGAATGTCCAGTGTAGAATCATGTCGCGCTGGGCTTTCGTGTCATCTAGCAACGTTGCCGGATAGACATCATCTTCTTCAAATATGGGAGGCTTCCCATCTTTGCCACCAAGGCTAAACATTGTTTTTACGACGTTCATGATTCCTCAGCTTCAAGCTGCTTTCAAAAGTTCATTAAACAAGAGAAATAAATGTTGCTTGGAGAAAGACACAAACTATCAAGGCACGTTGGGCCCTACGGTGTTTGAATAGTCCTACGGACACCCTGCTCTTACATGACTCTTATGTCCTGCGCCATCCTTGTTTTCACTCACAGTGTTGCAAAGATGGAGTGTAAGATATAAGTCGTCGAATAAAATTGCAGTATCCTTGCTCATCTAAGCGCTAACAGCTGTTGATGGCAAAATGGTAACCTCTGTTGGTCAGCGCTGCCTTACTACTGCAGCTCTTGCAAGGGTTAGATACGTCCTTGTCCAGGATGTAAGAAATTGAATTAGCGGACGCACCAACTCTTAATCCTATGCTTTTTTAAATTACTGCATTATGCCGGAGTAACTCGCGGGTTAACGTCTTCACCTCACCGACGCACATGTAGAAGACCAGAAAGATGTAATAAAAAGCGTGACCGACATTAGTTATATTGATTGGAAACAAGATACTAATAATGGACAGTCCGGGCGATAATGCAGGGAGGAATATCTTTTACTACGTTACTGTCTCGGTGCTTAGAGTTAAGAAACGCCTATGAGAGGACAAGTACGGATGATTCGATAGAAGAAGTGCTACCTTATGTCTGAGCAGTATGTGGTCCAAGTGATGAAGGAGATGAGGGACGTAGAGCCAGAAGCAGCTCAGTTCAAGGTAGAAGAAGTTTCGGAAACAGATCGAGGCTTGCAACGTCCGGCATTGACGACAGTGATGCCAACACCTACCGATACGATGCGCTTAGGATTCTATATGATGGAAACACAGTAAAGAGCGTGGGTGTCCAAAGGACACTGTGAAGAACGAATAGCCTTGAAGCGACAATGCTCGACGAAATTAGAAAGACGTTGGGTCCGGTTTATATCAATCTTCAGAAATCATCTGGCTTCGCGGTTGAGAGATTTAGACCGCATGGTGTTGATGAATCAAACCAAGGCAGGTGCTGGGAGGCTATGGGCCCACCAACATTCAATAATTAGGAGAATTATCGTTAGACCAGAACAAATAGACATGGTTCTACGACAATATTGCAATGAAGTTTGTATCTAACCATCGAATGACAGATTATAAACAGTTCATTCTAACATCTATCCAGTCTAGTCTAGTCCCATACTGGTCTGTCAGACCCTAATGGCTTTGGCGGTCGATCCCAACCAACCTGTACACCTTCAATAAAAGCACTATGCTTTATCGATTTCATCGTTCCAAATTCTGTATCTCCAGATTCAAAATACTTTTCGGGGACATCGTCCGGTCTTTTGAAGTCTTGAGCCTCGAAACCACTCGACCCAGGATACTGCCCCAAGCTCCTCAAATATTTCATCATGCCTGCCAATGACACATCTACTTTCCACGAACCGCCTTTTACAGCACGATTATATACAGCAGCCATTACACCAACTGCGAGCATATATCCGCCTGAATGGTCCAGGGCTTGACATGGTGTCGGGCGAGCAGCCTCTCCTTGTCCTGCATGTTCAGCCTCAGAGACGTTCATCCCGGAACATGTCTGGACCATTGAATCAAACCCTCGACGACCTGACCAGGGACCTTCGGGGCCGAAAGCAGACATGTTGGCTACAATGATGTTTGGATTGATCTTGGTCAATTCCTCTTGAGATAAGCCATACGAAGCCAAGCTTCCAGGTCTAAAACCTTGTATAAACACATCACATTCTTGGAGCAAGTCCAGAAGCTTCTTACGGTCATTCTCGTTGTGTATGTCAAGCTGAACTGTCTTTTTGCCACGACCAAACTCACGATCGAGGACAGGAAGATCTGGCAGGTTTGGAGAGGTGACCCATATAACTTCAGCGCCATGGGCTGCGAGAGTTTTACCGCAAAGAGGTGCTGCAATAACTCGGCTCATCTCAACCACGCGGAGACCTTGGAGACATTTGATATTTCCGCCCTCCGTTGTTCTGAGTGCATCACCAGAGGATTGTGATATTTGCTTAATGCTGATGGGAAAGTTGCTGATGGCTCTAGACTGTGGATGCTGTTCCCACTGTTCATACGAACGCAGTGCGTAGACAGCCGTCTTGCCTTCCACAGTCGCACAGTTCTCTAAATCGATAGCAGCCCACTTAGCTGTTCTCTCGGATACCTGCTCCCTGTTTGCATCGAGTGGGAGTCCCAGCAGCTCAAGTGTCCCCTGGACATGATTGGGGAATGAATCATGAATGCGAACGTAACCATCCGATGTCTTGTGAAGACCACCAATGGTTCCCCGGACTGGCGTGGGTTGTCCATCAATCATGTACAGCCTTTCTGACTTGTACTCGATTACGGCATGCTCTAGAGGAACTGTAACTTGAGGAACAGAGATTTGATTGCGACGGGCGTGGACTTGTGCAGCTGCCAGTGCGGACAGTGCAATGGAAGCTTGTGCTAAGATGCCGATCTTGAAGGATGAGGGCAAAGCTGGACCTTCGGCTCCTGGGAGCTTGATTGATGCCAATGTAGCTTCAGGGAGACTCAGCCCTGTCCAAACATCGTGCACAACATCTAGTGCCGACATGTGTTTACGATTGATGATGGTAGAGCCATCGGCGCACCCAGACTCTGTCATGATTGATGCCTTTGGGGTTTTGGGAGATTGATCTCAAACTGTTAAAGGTCGGCTACGTTGAAAGAATGCTAATGACGGACCCCGCATTTGGGGTTATAATCGAGAACGAAATAGTCACTATTTCGGCATTTTCTCGGTTCTCGAGTAGATTGACGACCGGTCGCTCAGGACTTCAAGATACCTAGATAAAACAATTTGATAGGTCCCTATCCGTAAATAGATTCAGTGAAATTCAGTCAACTGACTCAGATCTTCCTCGAATTCTGTACCTCGTTCAGTTTTATCCTTGTTAGTATTTACGCTACTTGAGTTGCAATTAGTTTACCGAGGTAAGAACCCACTATGTCAGCAGCCATATTGATGATAATCACTATGGAAGAATATGGTCACCCTGTCTTGAGCATATGTGCAGGTACAGTATACATTTTGAAGCTACTCGCTTCCTATGCTGGGCATTGGTACTACGAAGTACAAATATGCCTTAAAATACCAACTTCTCCTTACTGACTCCGAATAGCGCCAGTCCGTTATCGAAAGCAGATTGTCGGTCATCTGCGCCAAGTTCTTTTTCGTCCGCGATAATCCTTTCTCTACTCTTGAGAAGTTCAATCGCGATATCACGCCATTCTACTTCTGTTTTGTCCTGCTTCAACTCAGGAGCCAAACCAAGGTCGAGCTTAATCGACCCCAGACGACCATTGCGCTTCCTAAACTGGCCGTCTACAATAACCGCATCAATGTCGGAAGGTGATGAGTGGTCGATGATAGCGCCAATGGGGTCCTCTTCAGCCGCGCAGATCATACCGGGGCTCAGAGTATCCCAGATCACAAGATCAGCAATCTTGCCTTCTTCTAAAGACCCAATCTGGTCCTCCATGTGGATCGCCCTTGCGCCACGAATCGTTGCTAACTGGAAGGCATCCTGGACATGTACCTGGATCCGTCCAGGGAATTTGCCAGTGTCGAGAATTTTGTTGTTTCGACGAGAACGTTCAGCCTGGATTGCAATCCTCATCTGTGTAACGATACTCCCACTGTTATTGCTGTGGCAGTCAATACCCAGAGAGCTGATGGAGCTGCAGTTCTCTTGGAAGCACACTGGCCAGCCGTGAGACATCTGGAGCTCGGTCTCGGGAGTCGAAGAGACGGCTGCTCCGACCTTCTTGAGCTTCTCAGCATCTGAGTCGTTTAATGGAGTTGCATGAGATAGCAGGATATCTTTTTCGAGGAGACCATAGCTATCCAACAAATCTACGAGAGAGCTTTCTTTTGCAGAATTAGTGATCTGTGGAAGTATGTCAAGGGAATAAGAGGAAAGACTAACCAAGCAAACTATCCACGAAATGAGACGTGATGGTCTTGATCCCTAACCCTCGTACTTTGCTAAAAATACCGGCAATGACTTCCTTTGGAAGGAAGTAAAAGTCGAATCCGAATCCCATGGTAACACGGCCATCGCCGAGAGGACCGCGCTGGCAAAGCTCGGTCAACTGTTCGAGGACCCAATCTGGTATGAGGGTGTCTTCAAATACAAAGGGCTTCCAGGTCTTGACTCTTCCTATGGGTGTGTAGCAGTAAACAGAGCGGATACCAGATGAAATGGTTCCCGACAAAGCCGCGTTGTCTTTTCAAATGTCAGTTCGAACTCTAACGCAAATGACGCTTACTCACTGTGCTCGGGAGTGTATGAGATGTGTGCATGATCGACAATGGTGGTAGTCCCTGCTTCTAGTGCTTCAAGACACCCTCCTAGCTGTCCCCACAATACATCTTCAGGTTTGTAACTGCGCGACACCATGTTTCCTTTTGTCCCGATTAGCAACCCATTTCTCACTATTCGTCCAATTGTTACAAACCAGGTGCCATGTACTCTAATAAGCTATGGTCCGCATGTCGACCTTTCATCTGTGTTTGCCAAACGTGGTGGTGCGTGTCGATGAAACCCGGCGTGATGAGCTTAGCCGTGCAGTCGATTACTTCAGTTGCGTCAAACGGCGGGTCGATTTGGGCAGCGATGCGAGAGATTTTGTTGCCCTCGATCAAAAGCGAGTAGTTCTTGAGAGGGACAATATGATCATCTCCATGACCTCGAGGGACTAACAAAGTGGCGTTCTGTAACAGGATTGATGCCATTTTTGTACAAATGTATGGTTTCACAGTACCTATATGAAGAACTGAATACCAGCTTCAGGTACGCCAGAGTCTTGTCGGTCGCACAAGGTCTTCATATAGATTTTTCCAGTAGCCTACAAGAGCTGCTTGGATGGTTTTTCTCACATCATCTGATGTGAGGGGTTGATGGGTAACTGGGTATACGATTGGCTGTTGATAGCCTATTCCTCTTGGCCTCAATTCCTTCTGCTTTGTTATGACACAGCCAACAGGTTGATATATCACGTCATCGTCCCCATGGAGACTTTATCTTCCCACCATTACGAACAATGGTCACCACCTTGTCATACATGCCAAGGAGCAAGTGTTTAGTCTCCGGGGCTCATACGAGAAGGTATGAGGCATGTATTGGCGGTATAGTATCGTAAACACTCCACTATCGTTGGAATCCTAACTAATATTTAAGACCGCTAAGTCCGGCTGGGCCACTTACAAATCAAAAGATCATGTTTTTATATCGTCTTAAGGCCGAGTGCTCCGAACGATACCTGGTTTTGCACCCACCTGCAAGTTCAGGTCATTTGTTAGCCCACTGGGAACGGTGAGGAGTAACTAAATAAACTTAACTCTACTTGCAGATGCCAAGTTAGGCAGCATCATTTCGATACAATAAATAACAAAAGGGCCCAAGTAGAAAGCAGAACCCGATTTCAATTAACACAGTTTTTACTTCATAGTATGTAAGTCTTTGATTCAGGTATGGGGCGTCGGTCTAAGCTTTATTGTCTGACTTTGTCCTATAAATCAATGACTGGTTATTAGATGACATTGTCTAGCATTGCAAGGGTTTGTTGGGCAGTTTTTCCGCCATGATCATAACCCTTGCCGATTAGAAATGAGTGGGGATTGTTTGTTCTAGCATCTAACAAGTGTTCTAGTCTAGATCTCTAGTTGACACATCTCCATATCAGGGCATAACAGGGTTCGACGTTTAACCTCCAACCTCGCTTCACATCCAGGAGGATCTGATTCGACACCTGCTATAAGACCTGTGTTGTTTGCGATGCCCTCTATTTGCCGTTTGTTTGGCCGGTAATTCTGCTGGGTACTCTTCACTAGAACAAACCCAGGGCAAGAATGTCGCTCGGCGTGGCTCTGAGGGATGGCTCAAACTTCAACATTCTCAAAATTGCATTAGTCATCCTCGAAAGCTCCTCTTTCGTGAACTCGGCCTTCCTGTCATCGAAGAAATATGTTTCCTCCATCCATTGTTGAAGCGTAAACATGTCATCATCAGGGGTCATATTCTCTTTCATGACATGCCATTTGGCTTGCCAGCGCGACGGCAACTCGTCAGAGGTTTCCTCAATCATCTGCCGTACGAGATTGGCGAAGTCATTATAGCGGACATTAAACGGAGGCTGCCCTGTAATAAGTTCGAAGATCTAAAACCGTTGTTTAATCATATCTAACAGGTTTTGATGAGCATTTACTCACCAGACATCCGGCGCTCCATAGGTCGACTCGAGTATCGAGGCGGTCCCCAAAAATAATCTCCGGTGCCCGCACTTCTAAGGGGGTATGCAGTGTGGCCGGCGCATTATTACCAAAGAAAGCTTCGCCAAAGTCGATAATCTTGACAGATGGTTGAGACAGCATGGAATCAAGTCCCGGGAAGGATGCAGGCTCAACAATCCGATTTGGCAGATTGTGTTCTAAAGGCCCACCATCAATTCTGGTCACTGCGCCTGTCTCAGGCTTCCCAAGTCTAGCGACAAAGTCTTCTTCGCTTAGATAATCAAGGCCGGGTACATTTAGAGCAATGTTTCGAGTGTGCAAATCTATAGAAAGGTTAGCAGGACATGAAAGTACTCAAGACGTAGAAGACTCACCCCCATGCGCGATATTGTTAGCTGCGAGAAAGTCGATTCCACACAGTGCCTGTTTCACAACAGGTTTCATAAGCTTGGCAGGAAGTCTATTTTGCCTGCCGTGGTGATTAATAGCATCCGGAACACTAGGGCCTACAAGCTCCAGCACCAGGCACTCGTGGGAACCGTTTGGGCCGATTAGAGTGAAGTGATCCAACATCTGGTTGATATGAGATGACCCGGGGTGATGTTTAGGCAGACCAGATAATGCTCGCAAAACATCAAGCTCTCTGCTGTCTTTCGCTTCGGACACTTTGACCTTTACTGCAACATATCGGTTGTATCTTGATCACAGTTAACAAACAGTATTCCTGACTATTGGTTGCAGACATACCTTTCATCCTTTGCGGCCCAAGTAGTAGAGTAGCTTCCCCATCCCAGCTTGTGGAGAATTCTATATCTCCCATTCTTCAAGGTATCGCCTAATTCAAGAGGATGGTAGCCACCTGGTTTGTATTGATAAAGCGGTTCGGCATCGACATTAGACTTGTGGGTGATGGGTGGCATCTTGGAATAATTGCAGCGAAATGGGTTGAGATGTCGAATGTAGATAGAAGGAATCGAGTAGCCATTGGCAGAAATAGCACCCACCCTCCGGAGAACGAGGTGTGCCATGATTGCTGCACGTTGAGGTGTTCTTGCCAATCCTTGTTTTTTATACATGGCATCACTTTGGGTCACAATCAAGACCAGGTGGTTGCCTCTATCACGTGTTTGAGTGAACTTTGATGAGATGGAAACCTTGTCTCTTTTCAGTTCAACAAAAATTGTTTGCTTGTACCATGAATCAGGTCTTACTCATTGTCAACAACGACAGAGTCAATGAGCTTGAGTGTGTGACTTTGCTCATGCAAATGTAAGCCCTCGATCTCCATGAATGAGAAAGCTATAGAAGAGTATACATGCATATAGGTCTGTCTAACACAAGGCTTGAACAATGT
This sequence comes from Fusarium palustre, assembly GCA_014899045.1. Lineage (NCBI taxonomy): Eukaryota > Fungi > Ascomycota > Sordariomycetes > Hypocreales > Nectriaceae > Fusarium > Fusarium palustre. The sequence continues at coordinate 165,888 of JAAVUH010000224.1, forward strand.
GTGACGATAGACTTGGGCTTGCTGAAGTCTATCTGATCCTTGTCATGTGTTGGACAAGTGGCGACCTCGCAATTGGGGACTTCTCGTCGACACAGACAGTATATTCCGCAATAAGAAGCTTTTTTCATAACGGGGGCTTGGTGTAGGGGTATCACGTTCGCTTTGCATTGTTCCGAATGCTTGCGAAAGGCCGGGGGTTCAAATCCCTCAGCCTCCATTTTTGCATATTGATAGATCGACAATCTGTTTTTTTCTGTTTAGTTGCTGAGAACATACAAGAATGGCTAATTGTTATAATCTTCAAGTACATGATCTGAGCTCACCACCGTGGTTCATCAAGTGAGTCTTTTGAAGTTGCCTTGAAGGCATCGTGATCCACAGGAACTAACACAAACAAGGATGCAGCTTGGTTTAGTGAACACTAGTGTGGCGGTGCAGGTGAGCTTCACAGCCACCCCGCCACAGACCAACCTCAACTCTCCACTCACTAACAAAAAGACCAGCGACTCAACATCTATCCATGACGCGACGAAAAAAGAACAAACGATCAAAAAACAAAGCATGTCTCCGGTGCGGGGAATCGAACCCCGCTCGCCGCGGATTTCTCGAGATGAAAACGCGGTATGCTAACCGATACACCACACCGGACTTGAGATGTTGATCAACTCTGTTATTGGAGCTTATATAGATCCAGCTTTAGAAGAGACACAGGGCCAAAGGTAACAGAAGCATATCTTGTCATCTGCAATGCTAAGTGAAAAGAGGGATTGTAGAAATATCTAAAACTCGAAACATCTCTTGCAATAATGAACACATCAGCGTTGGAGTTCAGTTACTTCATGACGTTTGTTCAGGTTGGACACGTCCACTGCATGCGTATTGACTGTTACTCATTGCCTTTGAGGCCACTGCTTTTCTTTGGATCCAACGCAGAACGTTCTCACCGCTAGCATAGTAATGCACATTCCCATGCCATATTTTATAAATAATACAATGAAGTCTCATAATGTCTATAGTATTGGGCATGATAAGAAATAAAAGCAACTAACATAGGTCTAGGGTAGCGTCACAGGCGGAAAAGTGTAGCCTTCAAATATCGCCCACGATTATATTTAAGCGAAAGAACAAGATGGCTCTTCTCCACTAAATCGACAAAACCCGTTAAATTCTTTACCTAACGGACGGGCTCTAATACGATACTGTTTAACTTTGAAACGCATTCAACCTGGATCTGCCCTGTAGGGCTGACAGCTTTAATCTACTTATCCTGACAAATGAGATTAAAACTTGTAAGAAGGATGAGTGCATCGGCAAATATATCCAAAAGATGAGAATCTTTGAATCGGTTGAAAGTGAAGATAAAATTTCCAGCTCTTTTGGAAGTGGTGAACCATGATTGGGATACTACGCCAACGACACTTTCAGCTTCGGTAACGTCAAGCTCGATGGTTTCCAAGTTGTTGCCACAACCGAGTTCAACGGCACCACGGCTGGTATCTTCAGTATGTTGAGTGTCGGATTTCCTAGCCGTGAACATGCTAATCACAACTTCCCGAGCCTGCCTTATGCTTCGAGGAACGCTGGCGAGATGAACACTGCTGCCTACAGTCATTGGCTCGATGACGACCAAAGTGGCCACTTTCTCGTCGGTGGTGTCAACAAAGTCAAGTACAAGGGGCCTCTGGTAACCTTGTCCATTCCTTTAACAGCTCCATCCGACACTGTCTGTCAGAGGCTCCTGGTCGTCATGGAAGATTTTGGCACAACCACGATGGCAATTCTACCACGATGGATTTAGATCCTTGACCCATGATTTTGGATTCAGGCACTATTAAGAGTCGTTTGACTGACAACATGGTGATGTACTTGATGACGACCCTCGACGGCGGCATTGCTCGACCCTTTGGCGCTATGGTGCCATGCGACGAAGACCAAAAATGTACCCTCGATTTTACCTTTGGAGAGCTACTATTAATATCATCCTCGAGTACTTCTCATCCAAAACAGTCCCCGATGAGGTTGGCGTTGATGGTGTTTCTTACTGCACAGTATTCTACGACCCTGAAGCTACAGACATCGTCCTTGGTGACAATTTCCTTCGGGGAGCCTACGTGGTTTATGACTATGAGAACTTGGAGGTCTCTTTGGCTTAGTACAACCCCGACAGAGGAAAAGACGATATCCACGAGATTGTCAAGAATGTTCCAGGGGCTACTCAAGCTGAGAACATCCGGAACTGCCTCTGCAACAGCGATCAGTGATCCCAGGTCCACCACCAATGCGGGTCTGTCAATTGCTAAACCCACAGAGAGTAGAGATGCCGAGAGTTCGGACGATGATGAAGACAACATGGCGGCGAGAAGTCTATCAGGAAGCGCCATGTCCGCTGTCGTTTTTGGGGTTATCGCAGGCTTGTTTTGTATGTGGTCGAAGTTAGAGGCATGGTGGACAGCATAGCATTGTTTATTCGTTGATACCAGTTAAGCATTCACGAAAGTTGACCAGTAAGAAAGCCAATTAATTGCTATAAAAAACACTGTAGACTCAAGAAGGAGCATCCGCGTCATTGACTATTCTTAAATAAGTCAAGCAAGATAAAGATAACTCCCCAAGCCAAAGACGGAAAGGCAAAAAAATGATCACGCTGGGGATCGAACCCAGAATCTTCTGATTCGTAGTCAGACGCCTTGCCATTGGGCCACGCGACCCGTCTTGTTGTTGAAGAACACTTTCAAACTGGACCCTATGATCGCTGCACACATCAAACATGCCTCGATCGAAAACGTATTTCACCAGATTTTGCCAAGAAATGCTAATAAGAATTCAACACGGTGGATTGCATGTCACGGAATGGATAAGAAAGTTTGGAAACTCGGAACTTCCCGTCTGCGCCCCGGAAACGACATCCTTACCTTACGTACTGTTAACTGAGGATGTCTGTGCCTCGATCGATCTATTCCTGTCCGTATCTCTGACATGAAGAAACAACCTCTCTTGGTTTATGACTACTCAGTCTGATACTAGATACAGGAATTGGTGATCACATGTCAGCTAATACCCAATTGATTGCAATGGGCGATCAGTGAGCAAGGCAGACTCCACAGGGCTATTGGCGCCTTGTAGCCGCTCATAAAAGTCTTACAGAGCAGAATGGCCTACTGGTTCCGATTTCTGAAGCCTATTTTGAGACGATTTAGTTCAACTGTATACAAACCCTATTGCCATGACGTCGTTTAAGGTGTAGATGATTGAGTCGCGAAGCAGATTAATAAAACATCTGGCGCCTGGATCCTCTATCGACGTGGAAATGTTTTAGCTTACATGGCATTGTGTTCTATTTTCTGAGATACCATTACCTAATTAGTTATCACGACCTGTAACAACTATTTAGTACTAATAGAATTTCTGAAAAAAACAACAGTTATGATCTTCTTTGCCCGCAACCTCTCAAGACATACTACATTAGTCTAGATAGTCTGGAACGACTTACCAGTCTTATCATACAATCATCTGTCAGCCAACATTCTGATGCTCTGTGGCTTGGTTACTATACTATCTGCCTGTAGCCTGCGATTCCTTACTTAGCAATTACGTGCTGATCTTGTCACCAATCGGCAATAGTTCAAACACGAAATGAGCCAACCGGCAGGCATAGACGGGGACTAAACATATATTGTTTAGTAGAGTCACAATGTTATTGTATTCAGCTATCCTCAGGTGACTAGTCTAATTGAGGTACCCACGACATTGTGAAATATACAACAGAAATCGGTGTCCCCAAGTTGTGCAACATGCGCTACGTTATCAGATGAGATTACCTGTACTGTTTATTGCTCACGGCATTTTTGCCTTTGCGAATGCTTTCAAATAATGCTGCTGAGACATGTGTCTCAGGTGCTGGGAATGAGCCTTGTGGCGGGAGACTACTCAGCTGGAATGCAAAACAAGTTCCAATGCAGTGCCCAGACTGAATTATGCCTGCCTTGAAGCCTGACCCGCCACAGCAATAGAAATCCATGTTAGTGCTCCAAATCCGGCCATAACGTCAATGCGGAAATATGGTGCTTTAGCTGCCACGAATCCAATCCAGGTACAAACGCCACCCAGAAACTACAAGGGGGTACCCTAGGCACATGTCTCAAAGCCACAGGTACAGCAGTACATAACTCGAGCACTCAGCTCATTCGAGCGTTCTTTTGTTTTATTCCTTGAGGTTGACTTAGGCGCTAGTTTCAAAATGATTCTGGCTCGCAGACGCTGTATCTTGGTACTGTGTTTGCTACTTTTCCTACAGCTTACACAGGCTACACAACCAGTGTCTCCTGCTGGGCATCTCGGCGACTTCAATTCACCGTGCGTTGTTAGTAAACATCTCTCATACTACCTGATTAAGTTGTTGCTGACAAGGAAAAGTCGTCATGCTTTGAACAAGTGCTTAACAACAACACACGATATCGACAAGGCAACACCACATTATGCAACCATAAAGATCTTCACGAGTTGAAATCATGTGTTAGGAAAGCCTGTGATGTCGGTGACATATTCAGTAAGACTTGCCACTTGGTAAAGCCAGAAATCGATTGCTGAGTATTACCAGGATTTTGTTTGATGATGGAGCAGGACTGTCATCTACCCATCCTCGACCGACGAAGGGAGACGAATATCGCCTGTGGTCTAATGTTAGCTCTGGCGGTGGCCTTTTTCAGTATGCGAATTATCTCCAAAATCATCGGGTTTGTTCCATACGGGCACGACGACAGTCTAATTATCGCCGCGTTTGTACGTCACCTACAACTCCCTGGGATCCTAAAATCAGTCGTTGACGTTCAGCAGCCATTTCTTGTCACGTTTGCTGCTATTTGCCTCTTAAGTGTGTTACAACAAGGCCTCCTCTAGTACAATGAAGCTGACTGGAATCGGAAAAGCGGCAACATCGAAAGGGATAGGTTTGAATATATGGCACGTGAGCGATGAGGATATCACATCAGTCTACAAGGTTCCAACACTTACCCTCTCCGCAAAGGGCCACACTAACGATGATATCGTTAGCTCATCCTAGCTGCCGAATACATGTATGCCATATCTTTGACATTCACCAAGCTATCGATCCTGGCATTCTTCCTACGAATCTTCCCCGACCAAAGGTTCCGACGTATGGTTTATGCGACTGTGGCCTTCATCCTACTCATGTCTGTCATCTATCTCATACTCTTCATACTACAAAGAGAACCTATGAGGACCTTCTGGGAGGGATGGAAAGAGAAGGGCAACGGCGGCGTAGTCTTGAGCTCAAACGCCATAGCGACAAGCCACGCCGGACTGAACGTTGCCTTGGACGTATGGATGCTTATTCTTCCAATGACACAATTATGGAAGATCGGGATCAAACCCAAGAAGAAACTCGGAATCATGTCCATGTTTGGCGTGGGCGTTTTGTAAGCTTCGGGGAAACTTTGATGTATATCATGCAATACTAACAAGCTTGATAGCCTCACAATCGTCAGCACAGTACGTGTTCCATATGTTTCAAAGTTCGCAACAACAGTGAACGTTACGGGTATATGGAGTTTCCCCCCTCTGCTGCTAAAACCATTTCAACTGATAAGCAGTGTAGCCGATACGGTCGATACCATCATCTGGTCTATGATAGAAGTTAGCGTAGGCATTATGGTAGCCTGCATGCCCGGCACTCGCCAGTTTATGAGGGACATCATATCGCGCGTGAAACGAGAAAGGTTCAGCGACGGCGATAATAGGGGTGGCATCTTTATTGACCGCTCGTTAGCTACTATTGTTATGACGAGGCAACAGCCCACAATTGGAACTAATATATCCTGTACGAGTAGTATAGTGAAACCTGATTCGAGGATTGAGACCAAGAGATAGAAATACCTTCCAGCATTACAAAATTCGTTACACGACACGAGACTACCTATTTTATCATGTCGACAAAGTGATCTGAGCAATGCATTGCTACGCCTGTTTAAACAATGCATCCCGTACCAAGTTGTACAAAACATGGGCGTATGAAAAATGATGAGAGATCGAGGTATAATGTGTAAGTAGCATGATATTTATAAAGGAGATTCTATATTAGTTCCTGAAGTCAGACTATCACGATTGAACACCAAATCATTAACCGTTTCGTTCTTAAACCGTTCTTGTACACCGTACTTCTAAGCACTACCGCGGTTGAAAGCTCCCTCGCCCCGGATCCGGTTCAAAAATTTCAAAACAGCTGGTGTGACCTCCTGTGGCTTTTCCAGTTGAGGTGCATGCCCAACACCATTGACCATGACGACCTCACTATCCTTGAAGTTCGAAGCAACCCAGCGAGCTTCCTCAGCAGGCTCACTCCAATCAGGATCGGCATCACCGTAGAAAGCAAGCACGGGAGCCTTGACTTTGCTCAAGAAGGGTTCGACTACAGCATGGTCGGTCGACAGAGTGGCGTGGAACGCCTTCCAGCGTCCGGGACCGGTCAGCATCTTGATAGATCTGTCGACTCGCTCTTGCTTCTTGTCTCCAAGACCAGGCCATAGCTTGGGAGCATAAGATTTCCAGATAATAGGTCCAGTAGGACAGTTCATAGAAAGACGGAAGAGGCTTGCGACAAGCTTGCCAGTACCTGGACGAAGGAACGCGCCGATGAGGACAAGGCCAGCGACTTTATGAGGTTGGCTTCCAGCAGCAATAGTGGCGGCAGCACCAGATAATGAAGCACCGACCAACACAGCAGGACCACCACCGTATGCATCGATAAGGGTGATAAGATCATCAGCCGTGGCTTCGTCCCCGTAGCGGTTGAAGGTTGTGGAACTATCGCCGTGGCCACGAAGATCAACCATAGCTACTCGATACCCGGCTTTGCGAAGTTCAGTGGCCAAAGGGTCATATGCATCCCGAAAATCGCCCATAGCAGGGGAGCAAATAACGAGGGGGCCTTCACCAGAAATGTCGACGGCGAGCTTACCACCGTCGGTCTCGATGAATGTGACAGTCATTTTTGGTTTTGCAGGTGTAAGTGGGCAGATAAGATAAGCTGAAACAAGAGGATAAGTCTTTGATTAAGGACTAGTAATCAGTAGATGTGTTGTTTGTTTTTCTGTCTATCAGAGATGGAAATATTGTTTCCTGAGTTGAAGGGAACATGCTATATATAGTGTTTTGGTTATATCAATGCCGACCAGTGCGGTAGTGCTTGCGTACTCATTGAAAGCGAGATCTGGCCGACGAAACAAGGGTCTTGTGACTGATTGGGTCGCGCAAAAGCACGAGAAAATGCCGAGACTAACGCGAGAACGAACGATGAGCGAGAGGTTACCTGATTTGCTGGACCAACTTTAGTCCGAACATCAATCAGCAGCAGATTGGATCTCGGGGATAGTCTTCGGGAATAGCCATATCAGTTCCATTTCTTGAGATATTGAGACATTCCTCGTTTAACGAAAAGATCAAGCGTCGGATAAACTCGCTATATAGCGAGAACGGGCCTCTATAGAGGAACCTATCTTGTTGAAGAAGATCTGCTACAAATTGCCTGTGTATAAAAATGGCTTACTTCCGCATATGCGAACGCGATTAAAAGCTAAGCTTCTGTCCCGCCTGGCCCGGAACGGTGGATGCAACCTTGGCAGATCCAAGAAGAGCAAACTTGTACGGAATCTTGGCCGAGTTCAAATTTCCCTTTGGTGCTGTGTTCTGGCTTTCTCCATTGAGAACAACATCCTCCGCAACGACGTATCCTACCTCGGAGCTTGACTCGCTGAAGATAGCTTTCTTTCCGACATTTGTGAATACCGAAGATTGAATCAGCGCTTGAGCATTCATGCGACTATTGAGGCCGGTGTCCATAGTATCGTAGTATCCACTGTTTCCGGTGTCAGTGAAGTTCAGTAAAATACCTTGGAAGACAGACTTGAAGATGTGAGCCGTGCCAAAGCGAAGAAGAGGGCCGCGACTTCGAACGTTGTTGAAGTGGTTGTTGGCGTATGTTACATGAAGTGTGCCTACGTCTTCAGCGGCATTCTTATCCGAGTGACCGACCAGGGATCCCTTAGACTAGATAAAAAATATTAGCACCCCATGTCTGCGGATAAACGGTATCACTTACGTGGTCATGCAAATAAGTGTGCGAAATAGTGACCCAGTCCGCGGCATGAGAAAGATCTACCAAACCATCATAAAAATCCTTGTCGTCGCCTCTCACAGCAGAGAGATCACAGTGATCAACCCAGACGTTGGTTGAATTCTGAATCGTGATTGCATCACCGTATGTTGCTTCGACTTTCGAAATCTTCATGTTTCGAATAATCACATTCTTTTTCCCGTTAATGGTAAGACCAATGCCTGTCAGAGCTTGATGGAGTGAATCAGTAAATTGCGCATCAGAGCCTTTTGTGTGGACATACAACTGCCGGTCTTGCCGATGATAGTCTTGTCTGATCCGACTTGAACTTTCGCTGCGCCGGAAATACTGCCTTGGACAAGGATGACTGAAGGTCCATCAGCGATGGCTGCTGCTGTCAGCTCGCTGAGCGTTTTCACAATTACTTGTGCAGCACTTCCACCACCGGTTGTGCTGCCCATGTCAGACCAGATCAATAATGGTGTATCTACTGGGACTCGTTCACTTACCCTCCATTCTGGGTGCAATACCCAATGTCACACGGATCATTGGCTGCTGCTCTGGCGCGCAGAGTAGTACCTGGTGCTGCGGTCACAAGGCTGGAGAACAACAAAAGGTTGAGTAGTCTCATTTTGATGTATAGGTAGAGCTGCGTGAGTCTGGCGATGTTTCAACTTAGACCAGTTCGGCTGCCATGTCATCTAAATACCATTCGTTTATATACAGCCATAGTACCGGACACAGACATCCGATCAAAGCTGAAGTCGAACCCCCAATCTGCAATCTCAAGATTCCTCGAATCAATCGCCTTCTCAGATTTATATACTACCCTGATCATCGATTGACAATATGTTGCATTGACATCATTGGTGGAATAAATCTTTTCAAGGTTCCGGATTTTGACATATCCCCCAAAGTATCGAAACATTGAAGTCCTCGTGGAGGAATGTTTCTCGTTTTCACGAGGTTACAGAAATAAAAACGCTACACAAGTCGGAAAGACTTGTTCCGGGACGCTGGATCGGGGCCGTGTGGTGCGGGAAGTGTTTGTCATCGTGGGGTAATCTTGAATTTATGAACAAACTCGTGATTGGGGTAGTTATTTTGTATTAAGACGGTACTAGACCCGTTGTCTATGCAGTCGTGGGTGTCATAGGATTCTGCTGTGACCGCTCCTCAAAGTTTCTAATCGTGTAAATGATTTTCCTTCAAAGACTTTGTGTTAGAACCCAGCTCGAAAAGCTTCTAGTTCTGGTTTATAGGGATCAGCCACAATCTAATGCCCTAAGAGGTTCATACACAGAGTGCGGTATAGGTATCTTCCATCTTAGTGTCAAAAGACTGGGATGATATACATATTTCCGCTATCAAGAAAGTGTTTTCTTTAAAGAACCAGAAAAGACTTGCTGGACTGATGAAAGCTGATCATTCTCTCAAGTAATGCCAAGCTCATGACATATTAATTGGGTCCATCCGTTGCGTACATATCGGACGAACAGGAAGCTTGGCTGCTGGGAGGGTTATCACAGACGACGTGGGTGCGTCATTGATCTGAACTCTCAGGTTACTCATTTTCTACACACTGAAGCTCAAAAGACATCTATTTTGTTACCTGCTTGACACAGAACGCATCATCAAAATGCTGCCTAAACACTGGCTGACTGTTTTGTTCCGGCCAAGACTTGGGTGAGACCAATATTTATTACTGTCCAATACTATCGACGTCGATCACTGCAATCTTGAACGAATAAAGCGTCTTATCTCTGCCAAGTGGGTGACGTACTCTATTCGCTGATAGGTGTTTAACCAATTCAGGTCACACGTCTTTGCGGGGAACAGAAACCAGGATCTTTTGCTCGGCGTGCTCGGACGATTCTACCCTTGTCATTATCAGATCACCACCTTCCGCATTCGACAATGGCCCGATGATAGTTGAATCTCTAAAATCATACTTAAATAGACAGCATACGCATTGATCTCGTCTACTTCCGAATACAGCGATTGGACTTCCGATGCATCTTCTTTCGATATACCAGATTGTACCAATTACTGTCGCTGCTTGCGCTTCGTGCTTCTTACTACCTTCTATCTTGTCCAAGATGTCTGAGAGAAAGGTGAGTGGGACAAAATCAACAAGCAGGAATAATATATTAACAAAATATGATATAGGAAATAACGTACGCTTTTGACGCTGTGGATGATTGGCAAGTCTCTCTGAAAGCAGCAGAAGAGTATGCGATCTCGTTACAAGCAACCAAAGCCAAAGCTAATATTCGATCAAGGCTTGTGAAACAGGATACTGGCGCCGAGCATTGGAGAAGCACCAGGACGATGCCTCCTACATACTATCCTCCGTCAGTATCACCATCATCGATTGCAAGAGAAAGCTGACAATCATTTTCCCCAGGCCCATGACACAGCAGGCTATTGATAAGCTCAAGGAATTCAAGGGCGCAATTGTTAAGGATATATCGGAGAATTAAGAGCAGTACTTGAAAACTTTGTCACACAAATATATATTTTGATACTTCTAAACTATTCATGTTGTACCTGGACAATGCTCCAATCCTCTACTTAATTTGTTTCAGTCGAATCTTGTCGATAATGTCACCATGGAGATCCATTGGAGCACTTGCAAGCTACTCATCTCTCTATTTGTGATTCACTATTTATAGTCCTATAGTCTATAGCCAAATACAAGCTACCACAGACATAGACTAAATTCTCCATTTCGTACATCAGAACAGGCCGGCGTAGTTGTATAATGCTCACAAGAATAGCTGTCTCATGACAGCCGTTAAATAGGATAAACCTATTATTGGACTTTAATGGACTATGAACATATTATCCACATTCACTAGGCATATGGTTTTAATCTTCCTCCAACATATGTATTTGAAACTCAAATATTTACAGAATGTAATTCATCTCATCCCCTCCAACATATCATTCAAAATCATCACTTCTTCAAACCCCAGAACTCTTCAACTCAGCCAATCCATAACCATGTTGGGGCGCTTAGGCGTTGCTGTCGATCCAAGATCGAAGGCTACCGACACGAGCGTAGACACCAGATAGGTTGGGTCGGGCGCATCCCGAACCCCAAGAAACAACACCAACAACAGTGTTGGAAGAGTCAACAATGGGACCGCCGCTGTCACCCTGGCAAGCATCGCGACCACCCTGGGTGTAACCAGCACAGAACATGTTGTTGGTGATGGAAGAAGTACCGTACTGGGCTCGGCAGGTGGCACGAGAGACGACGGGAACAGTAACCTTGAGAAGGTTGGTGGGGCTGCTGCCACTACCCTCAGAAGTAGATCCCCTGCGCAATGTCAGTTCTGTTGTTCACGAGTTCACGTTGGAAGGGATACATACCAGCCAGCAACGGTGAGCTGGGCACCAGCGGCAGGGTCAGAGCCAGAGGCGGCAAGGCGGCCATAGGCGATAGATCCACTGGCGGGGATGGAAGTAGAAAGCTTCATGAGAGCAACATCACTGTCGAGGGTGGAACCGCTGAAGCTAGGGTGCATTCTGATGCTAGAGACACGAGAAGTGACACCACCAGAGGAGCGAGACTATCAGGTTCATGTTAGATATCGATTTCTATGCAGTAGGTAAAAAACAAACGTACCAGAGATCCAGCGCGGATTTGGAAAGCACTGGCAGATCGGCCCTGGACACAGTGGGAAGCGGTCAAGACCGTGTTGGCGTTGATGAGAGTACCACCGCACCAAGGGCCGCCATTGTTGGTGATGCTGACGATGAAGGGGAATTCACCAGAGGATGCTGAGGTTCCACCGACGATGTTGGGGACCGACACCTGGGGAGCAGCAGCAACCAGAGGGGCCGCGAGGGTAAAGAGGGCAGTGATCTTGACCATTGTGACGAAGTAGGAGTATCCGAGGGTAGACAGCTGAAGAGTGATGGATGAGAGGCTGATGAGTGATGATATTATTTCGAAAGGAAGTTTGACATCCTTTATATACACGATCATCAACCTCTTGTATAGCTTAGAGGCTCTCCCGAGTCAGTGTTGTCTCAACCTAGTCTAATTTCTTTACCTGCCCTTCTGGTGGATCTTCCGCGATAAGCTTGTTTTGTGATATCGTGAGAGTGTGCATATTGGCGTACCTGCCTTTCTCGTATGGAAAGTCCGTTTGTTCCGCTATTTAGTTCGGCATTTAACTAGAGCATTAACCTTATCATCTTCCCGTGCAAGTGATCGGCATATGAGGATCTTGGCGACAAGGATCAGCATCCCGATGAGGAAAGTCGATAATCGTGTCGACCATTGAGAGTGTGGAGATGGCCGGTTAAATTTCAAGTGCTGCTGGTGATGAGAAAGACGGTGACTGCGAGGAGTAACACAACAATCAACATCATCGGCGAGTTGTCAGCACTCAATTCCGTTGGGCGATATGTTGGACTGGTAGCATTTGGTAGAAAGGGAGCAAAGACATTCGGTTCCTGAATAAAACCCGGAATTATTCAAATCCGTCTTATCGCCAAGCATTGAAGCGTATATGCACTGCTACTCTAGGCGGGGTTAGTTTCTATAATGCGGTCATGTGTCCATCAATCACATTAGCCCAGCTTCAGCGCAACTGAAACTGGTCTACTAAAGTGGGAGGACCTTTTGTAGCTCTTCCCTTTACCACGCAATAGCTGGGATTGGATAACGCACGTACGCATTGACCCCATATAACACGTCTTCTCTGGCCTTGGCTAAAGGCTTCTTTGCATCCCATCTAGAAATCGCTCATGCCAAGTACGATGCGAATAGTGATTACTTCTATCTTATCTACCTTCCAAACAGGGCAGCTTTACCGGCTTATCTTGTGCTATCGCGCTTGTCATTGCTATTCGTCTGCAAAGGCAAGGCGGGATGCATTCGGAGTTTATGGTTGAGCTGAAAGGTTACTTCAGTATAGCATCTCAACTTCGGAAGGCGGGTATTGCTTAGGAAGGTACTTTTGATTCGGCCACTTATCACAACCAGCTTCTAAGTATCTACACGGGTTTTGCATAGTTTACATGTTTATCGAATGCGGGCAATATTGTCAGAAATGATCTGACGCGTCTTGTTGCTCTATGTGCTGTGCTTACTACATATGCGAACCCGGAGGGTTTTACTCGTTTTGAGTAGTTACCAATGAGGAAGCTCCTTTCAGTGCTTCAACTCTACTCTTGGCAATAACAACTTGTCACGAGAACGGGTTCTTGATAGCCCATTGGGATTATCTTCATGCTGCAGTTTCCCAAAACAGATAGAAAATTCAAGTTGCGGTTAGTTTGAGGGTGGTTCGTCAAGATTAACAGATACATTTTCAAGCAAAGGTTCTTTGTGCTTTTGACAGTGTATGTTCGAGACTAGGAGTGTATTTGAACGACTCGTACACGACAGTGATATTTGCCAATCATTGGGAAGTCGATTGAAGTAGGTTATCGTCAATCTTTAGCAGGATAGTAGCAACAAAATGAAATACATCTTATTATTCTTCCCAGCAGTATCTTTCCAGCGAAAATGAATTGTTAATTCAGCAAGTTTAAATTATGACCCGTGATAGAAGGGTGTAAAATGTATTCATTTTTTACAAATCAAACACAGCCTTTGAAAGTCCCAGATAATATTTACATGAGAAATACACGAGAGTTTATGCAAGTATCTAACCCCTCGTTTCCAATCTAAATCATAAAGAACGGATAAGCAACCAAGTATCATTGAAGCAAGACATAGCCTTTGTCAAGATAGACGTAGGGTAGGAGTTTTACTTGATCCACTACTTTCGTTCGGGTCATGTTCAGCCGATTATCATGTCCTCTCATACTTCGGTCGAATCACTGCCGAATTTCTCAACTTCGGCCATGATGAAATGCATCTCAAGCCCTGCTATCAGTTTTGAGGCAGCCACGACCACTATTGCATAATCTAAGCAAATATCCCCATCGAATACTAGTTCTGCATTCACCACTGCAACTTTTGACGACGCTATTACTGCCACAACCATCATCCTGAGTGAAGCTGCGGCGCACGCTACCACTTTTGAAGAAAAACATGGCTGCGAAAACAATCTTCAAGTTCCTTCTCCTACTAAACGGCTACGGTGATGATGGAAACCGCCATGCATTTCCGAGGGTTCCAATGTGATAGGCGATGCTCATGTCAGAGCACTCTTTTGCCATCAGTTGCCCAGTTACACATCAGTAATTCAGCGAATCTATTTTGTCCAGGTAAGTTGTGTCTCAGCACAAGTTCTGCCTAAATCAGCCCACTGCAACGACTTCCATTTCTCTGGGTTCTCAGAAGCATCCACGAAATGCTTCATAGCAAGAACGGTCTGCAACGCCCATTTCTCCGGACTCACCCTGCCTACACCTGTTGCCAACGGGGTCATAAGAACACTCTGAATCTGATCATATTCAGACGCATCACGATTGTGATTGTCAATAGCACAGAGCAAGCTCCAGATACACTCATACACAACCTCTTTATCCCATCTGACATCAGCAGGCATACGCATTGTCGGACAAAGAGCAACCCGGCGTGTCCCATAATAGTTTCGTGATCTCGCTTCAAACTCGGTTGGGATGTCTACTAAAGTACACGTCCCAGGTGGCGCAAAGCCACGCCATGTTTTATAAAGCTGAGCTTGGGCAACGCCGGTAAGGGCATGGTAGTCGTCGCGTGGAGAAAATTGTCGTGATATGGCATCGTCAAAGGCACCGTCGAGGCGACCGTAGGAATTGGCGGGTGAAACAACAGTGTCGAATTTGACTTCAGTTGAGAGCTGCGATAGAGCACAATTGTGAATCTCGATTGAGATTGAGTCGGGGAGCTTGCGGCTCTTGCGAGCGACGTTGAAAGCGTCGCTGAATTGTTCTTCCATGCAAAGGAGATGGATACGGGGAACGTGAGGCGTTTTGGTGGTCATCTTGAATGTCGCTTGCTGAATGCGGTGACTTTGAGAGATGAACTGGGGTAAGAAGCTTTGTGCGCTGAAGTGAGATATCGAAGATTAAGAGATGCTGTGTTGTTTAAGGTCAGGTAATATGACTAAAGAACATTCAGGTATGAGCAGCCTAAGGCATCAGCTTAGAAGAGGGGAAATCTGAAGGCCAAACAGCACAACCAGAAACAACATGAGTGTAATCCCACTTGGCTCGTTCAACAATACATATCAGCTTCTTTATATTCTCTTTTGAGTCAATACTTTATACTATTTCGGATTGAGGCATCGTTACTGAGATAAATCTGCCTATTCCTAATGAGAATCGCTCGGTTAGAGAGCCTCATCAATAAATGCCTACATACAAGATAATTCAATGGGTACAAGTACACGCTGCCCAACACCCGTTGGGAACTGTTGGAATCTTGTTGGGTCGTTCGATAGACGGTCGAGTAGCCTGGAGAAACCATTAAACGCCATGCAAAGGGGGCTATTCAGGAAGAAGTATCTTGCTTCAAAAAGAGCAGTGTATGTGGGATTCGACACCTAAGCTAGGAGGAAACGTGCGTATAACCTCACAAGTAGCTTTGTCATTACACGCACTGCTTAACGTATGTGTTGGATGAACATGGACGCGAAAGTAGCTGAGTCAGCATTTCGGGATCATCACAAGCCTACTGATTGCCGAGGCTAAATGTCTCCTCCCAGTAAATACAACAAATTATTAGCTTTCACAAACAGCTGCTGAAGCAAATCATTTTTTTCCTCTCGTTGATGAACTAGCCTTTTTCACAATCATCAGCCAGTATGGCGGCTTCGTCATCTCTGACGCCAATCATCATCGGTATCGGCGAGATTCGTGAGAAGGATTTCACCATCGAGACGTGTCGTGAGCCAGCTGAGCTCATCTTATCAGCTGTCCACTATGCATCGAAAGACTCTGGAATCGATTCTATAAGCCATATAGATAGTATTTCAGTTGTACCGCCGTGGTCCTGGAACTATGACGATCTGCCCAAGTTGCTTGCGCAAAGACTTGGCATCCAGTCATCCCATCTTGAACTCGCTAGCCATGGAGGAAACACACCTGCTCTCCTTTGCGATAAGGTGGCAGCGAGAGTTAATACTGGGAAATCCAAAGTGGCTGTTGTTACAGGAGGAGAAGCCTTGGCCTCAAGTAAGTGATAGGACGACTAGCAAACGGGATGAAGTTGCTAATATTCTATAGTATTCGCTTGCCAGAAGGCTGGACGCGTGACTCCACCAGGATGGACTGCGGTAGACCCTAATGCTAAAAGGTATAGCCCAGGGGATACTTCAATTATGAGAGGTGAGCTCCGCAATAGCATCCATCCGAACACAGATTTTAATAGGGCTTAGGAGCTGGTGCGACGCATTCTATCGGCAATCCAATACAAGTGTATCCCCTGTACGAAAATGCTTATAGGAAGCAAAATCAGCAATCCTACATGGAGAATCATCACGAATCAGCGGCACTATATACTCAGTTCGACAAGATAGCATGTCAGCATCCCAACAGTTGGCGAGCAGGCGAAACCCCAAGAAATCTGGAAGATATCAAGACAGTGAGCAAAAGGAACAGAATGATTTGCACACCTTGTAGGTCTTCCGTTACTAGACTCTTTCTTTTTGCTGACTGGTCAGATCCACTCCTGATGAACGCATTCAATGGAGTAAACTTAGCCGCTGCCTGCATCATCACATCAGTTGAGTATGCCATTGAGTTGGGAGTGCCGCGTGAGAAGTGGGTGTATATAACGGGAGGCGCTGGCTCCAACGACAGTTCAGACTGTAAGACATTTCTCTTTTTTTTTTCCTTTTTCTGTGTTTTGGCTAACAGTGTGGCTTTTCATAGTCTGGGAGCGATCGAACTATCACTCAAGTCCTGCCATCGAGTATTCCATTGACAACGCTCTCAACGCAGCTGGGCTCAGCAAAGATGAAATAGACTGCTTCGACTTCTACTCGTAAGTCGTCAGGGTTACGATATAATATCGATGCTAATTAATAGGTGCTTCCCAATCGTACTAAAAATCGCTTGCAAGCATGTTGGAGTCGAACTGCTGGATCCAAAGAAGCCTATAACTCTCCTTGGCGGACTGACTTCATTTGGTGGTGCAGGCAATAATTATTCACTACATGTAGGGAATTCTCCCACACGGCGGCGAAATTCTTCTAATTATGCTTGATAGGCTATCGCAGAAATGGTCAGGGTCATACGCAGCGGCAAATATCAGAACGGTCTAGTTCTTGCCAATGGTGGCGTCCTGTCCTGGCAACACGCCATTTGCTTGTCTGCGCAACCAAAGCGAGATGGCTCAGCGTATAGAGAACAGGCAGTTCTGGACAATGGGCAAACGCGTCAAGGTCCGGTGTTTATCGCTGAGGCACAAGGCGAAGCAATCATCGAGGTACGTCAAACCTCCTGTAAGGTGAATTCTCTAACCTTAACTCAGACATACACCGTGGACTATGATCGAAACGGACCGCAGTTGGGGCATATCGTAGGAAGGCTTGCTGAAACTGGGGAAAGGTTCATTGCGAACCACGGTGACGAGATGACTTTATCGGCTCTTGTTAGTACTACCACTGAACCAATTGGTATGAAGGGATTCGTCGAGACTGGTCCAGATGGTAGGAATCTCTTCACTGTTGATCCATCAGTGAAATTGTAGCTCGCTATTATGTGCCAGAGTAGCTGAGTGAGAGGTTACGATGGGGTTTATCAGACTGTTCAGATGGGTTTGTTCTCATATGGTCACGACTTTAAGTAGGTACTCAATATTGCAGAAACAGAAACCAATTGAGATTGCCGTGCCACTTTTGCATATAGCAGCATCCGAAGAGCCTTTCGTGTTCGCTTTGCTTGCTGATCTTGCTTCAAACATCGGCCCATTCTCCGGGATGTCACCATCACCCCCGCACTAGGAACAATCAGTTCCCCGCATACTGGGGATGATCTCTACTTAACCTCAGCAAGATCCTGAGATGCGCACCTATAGGAATTGGTTCTTGTGCATATCGTGATGGTTTAGATCGTATTTCGACGTCAAGAAATGGTCCACTAGCTTGTTTAAACAACCGCGCCTATCGAAACCTCGCAACTATGTCATGAACCCATTCTCATGAGGTTAAGGTAGTATTTGTGAATTATGGAACTTGCTACTGTCAAGGATTACCAAAACCTGCTTCAACATCAATTTTACCGGGACATTGCAGGCATATAAATACAACAATGAGCAGCCCAGACCCGACACGGCGTGATACACACGGTATTGGGCAATACAAAATCTCTCTCATCGTCGGAATGTCGGCACTCGCTTTTGCAGCACTTCTTGCCAGTATTGGAAGCACGGCTGGCAAGACAGTCAGGTCTCCGACTCCTCCGATGGGTTGGAACTCTTACAACCACTACAACTGTAATCCTTCGGAGGAGATCATCAAGATCAACGCCAAAGGATTGGTGGATCTGGGCTTTCTAGACTTAGGCTATAGCATTGTCACTGTTGACTGCGGATGGCCTTCGAGAGACCGGGACAGCCAGGGGAGGCTCCAGTGGAACGAAACTTTGTTTCCTTCCGGTCCAAAGGCTCTCGGCGAATACATACACGACTTGGGACTCGAGTTTGGTCTGTATTCAGGAGCGGGATATCTCCAATGCGGTTCGCAGGATATTCCCGCGTCGCTTGGTATGTTTATCACCTCACAAGTAACTCATAGACATGACTGATCAGCCAAACCAGGATATGAGGAAATTGACGCAAAGTCATTTGCTGAGTGGGGAGGTGATACCCTCAAGTAACAAAACTCCGAACCCTTGCATCTATGCATCTTGCTAATATAGATAGATACGACAACTGCTACGCTACGTCCAAGACTGACATGGTTGACTCTGACTCCGCCGAAGCAAAGAGTCCAGACCGGTTTATCAAAATGGCTGCAGCCATCAACGAGACCGATCGCGACATCAAGTACTTCCTATGCCAATGGGGTATTGGTGAAGATGTCCCGCAATGGTACGTAGCGAACCTCACCTGTTGTGATCTCTGTCTGACACCAGAGCAGGGCTACTAAAGTCGGAAACTCGTGGAGAATGAGCAACGACATTTTCAATGCATGGAGGGCAATCTGGCGCATCACAAACCAGGCTGTAGCTCACTCCAAGTACAACCATCCTGGGGCGTTTGCAGACTTGGATATGCTCATGTAAGCTTCCCAACCAATTCACTCAGCCAGATTTTAACAAGATTAGCATTGGTCTTGGCGTTCTCTCCTATGAAGAAGAGCGTTTCCACTTCGGCCTCTGGTCCATGATGAAGTCTCCTCTCATTATTGGAGGTGTAATGGACAAGAAGCAAATTCCTGCCGAGTCTCTTGAGATCATGTCCAACAAGGAAGCTATAGCCATCAATCAAGATGCGTTGGGTCAAGCAGCAGAGTTAGTAATTCGTTATTCTGAAGAGGAGTGGGACGTCTGGTCTGGAAACCTCTCGTCGAACCGCAAGGTTCTCGGCGTTGCGAACTGGAAGAATGAAACCCAAACCGTCGAAGTTGATCTAGCACTTATTGGTGTTGAAAAGGCCCAGGCGAGAGATGTCTGGGCTCATGAGGATCTCACTATCTCTGGTACTCAGAAGTTTGAGCTGAAGCCTCACGAACTACGGCTCCTCGTACTGTCAGATATCAGCCAAACCCCCAAGCCCAAGTCATCCGGATATTACCCAGCGTCCAAGGCATCGCTGGACGGTTCATCCTCGCTTACCGACTGCGGAGAAAATGAGTGTTTGCCAGCCAACGAAAAGATCAAATCCATTGGCAAAGACGCCAAGGTCACTTTCAAATCTGTCAGCGCTCCCAAGGATGGCTCACTTTACATCGGGGTGGACTACATCAACCACGAATATCATCACACAATTGGTGATTGGGAGACGAACTCACGAAATATGTCGATATCTGTCAATGGAGAAGATGCCAAGCGCTGGGCGTTCCCGAATGCTGGTGGCGATTGGTTTGAGAGTGACCGCATGATGATTCATCTCAATGGGTTCAAGAAGGGTGATGATAACACTGTTGCCTTCACTGCTTCTTCCTCTGGGGATTGGGCTCCCGATTTGGTCGGCTTTGAGGTTTTTGCATGAGTGGCGACAGTTCACTCTGCCTGAGCCGCAAGTTGTTCGTAGTGGATTTAGCAACATTTCATCGTCAGCTAGGTTCTGCCAAGGTCTGAGCATTTCGAAACCACCTTGTTAAGATATCACATGGGCATCATCTGACCATAGCCTTTTACAATATAAATAGTGGCACTTTCATCATGTCAATTCCCTTGCTAGAAGTAAAGTCTAAACTTGAACTGTAAACTTATACAGCTCCTGACCACTCAGCTGCCTCTCCACCCCCTTGAACACAAAAACACCACTAGTCTTCTTCGGCGCTTTGATTTTCACCTCCATATTCTTCTTATTTCTGGTCAGTTTCCAAGTGACTTCGATCTTACCACCAAAGGCAGTCTGTAGACGACCATGTACGTAATCCAAGCCCATAGACAAACCACTTTCTGGCCCAACAACCCAGTTCCTATACCCATACCCATCAAGACCTTGTGCAGGTCGAAGTCCTGCTGCCCACTCGGTAAGAACATAGGTGGCCGCGCCTCCCCATGGATGGCCAAGGGATGTGAACAAACCCAAGCCAGGACTACCATCATGAAGAACATACTCCCAGCTTGCACCAGTTGATGTCTGGATATTGTCTACCATCGCTCCCCAAAGTTTGTCGATGAGCTTTGATCCTCTCTTGTCGGCACCATACTCGAAGAGCGCTGGAAGAAGGAAACCGTTCGTATTGGGACTAATGCTAGCAGTGGGCGCATCTGGATCTGTCCTGGTATTATCGAGATATCCTGGGCCAAGAGCGAGCTTGTCAAGAGCCTTGAAAGATCGTGTGGCTTGGGTACGAGTAGCAACCTTGCTTGTGGTGCAGAACGAGATACCCGTGACGGAGAAATCGGTTTCATTTGCGGTAGAAAGCTTCCAAACGCCAAGCTCGTCATTCCAAAGAGACTTGCGAATAGCATGTGTAAGCCTATCACCAGCTTCTTTCCACTTCCTTGCTGAGCTTTTCTTTCCAATCGCGCTAGCAAGTTCAGCCATGGAATGGAGAGCCTGGACAGTCATGCATGAGACTGAAGAGCCAGATTCGGCAGGGCCAGTAAATGCGCCGTTGAGATGGACTAGCCCATCGGTCTTGTTAATAGTGCCAACAGACCAGTCAACCACACGCTCAAAGTACTTCCATTCTTGTTTTAGCAAGTCAAGGTCATTGCTAGACTGCACATAGTAGTATAATGACAAAAGACCGAGGAGCTGATAGTCTTCCAACCCATAATTATCAGAAAAGACTGTAATGTTGGCTTGGTAACCGAGTGGCGCACTCATACTGAATAGTCCGTCCTCATTCTGCGTTGGGATAAGAGATTCGAAAGTGCCTCTCTGGAGATCGAAGCGCGATGTGCTGACACCAATGATACGAGAGGTGTGATAATAGTCTCCGAGCCAGATGAGTCGATCACGCTTGGGTCCATCAAGGCACGCCGCAAAGATGTTCTCCCTGACACCATACTCATCCAGGATATCATCAGAGGTCAAACTGCTCTCATAGGCAAGCTCACCATTGTCATCGTCGCGCACCTTGACATTGCGGTAGTAAGCCATCTGGTCCTGGTATGCACCAAGGCCAAAGCGACCAGTGAGCGTAATGGGCTTCATTTGACCTCTGAACAAGACGCGGTAGGAAGTAAGAGACATATTGAAGATCTTGGCTCCATCAATAGAAGCGCTGAGATAACCGTTCTTGAGGGTGGTTCGGATCTTGTACCACTGGTTCTCATAGACCGGGAATGGGAGGTCAAATGTTTTCAGAAGGTACGTGGGTAAAGTAGTCTGGTTTACTTGGCCCCAACCTGAAGTGACTTGTACAGTGTTTCGAGGGGAGAGTGTGTAGTTGTGGTTTTTGAAGGTAGTCGCCTCGGGCAGGTCTCCGGTGATTTGAAGACCTATTCCACCACCTTTGCCAATCTCCCATGCCTTTCCATAGTCAGTATACCTTCAATATAGGTCCTCAGAATGATGACTTACAACTCCATACCAGAGGCCACCCCTCTCTATCTTTGTCTCAAACTCTAGGGTGTGATTTCCAACAACAGGGGCCTTTTCACTTTGGATGGGTCTTAAAGACTCAACCAGGACTCCGTTTTTGGGATCGACACGCCAAGTGGATGGCTGACTGCCTCGCTCGAGGCATGAAGATTGCGCACCGCGCACGCCAGCTTTCCAAATTTCGTTAAGTCGTTTGTCGCTGCACTCAAAGAATCCTGGTTCCTTGTCCGGGTCGCGGTTAGGAAAGGTGGCGTGAAACCCAGCATTGGAGAATTCAATAGTCCCCTCGGTCAAAAGTCTCAAAGATTCCCATCGTTGGCCACCCTGAATAAGAAAGACATCGTAACGTCCAGTCTTTGTGATATTGAGGGTTTGGACACGGAAGTTGTTCGACAGCTGGTTTCCATACAGCAGTGGACCATCACTAAAAGGTTCTTTCAATCCTTGATAGGCTTCGGTGTATTTGACCTCAATTTGGGCAGGTCCACTGAGTGACTTTACGTCAAAGAATGGAGCCCCACCTACTTCGATGCCGTAGTCAATGACCGCGACGGTGTTCTCGCTCGAGTCTAAAGTGAAGCTGGTGAAGGGCTTGGTTTTGTATGTTGGCTTGGAGCCCAAAGCAAGACCTTTCGGGAGGAACGGCTTCTCGGTACTGGCGTTGATTGGTTAGCTGGAATATTTTTACGGCGTGTATCAATCAGTCGTTAGACTAGAGGATACTCACTGTGTATCGCAAAGTCCTGCTGATCCGAGCAGGACCACACCAAGAATGTTCAAGCTCGATAACGAAGAGAGACCCAACATGGTGGCCACGGTTCTCTATGTTCCCTGGGCCTCGAAACTATTCACGACGAATACATTGTGATCTTATTCGATCGTCCCGGCAGTGAATAGGCTCGGTACGCTTCGGCTCGGCATCAGGGTCGGAGAACAAGTGGTTGTTGAGTGACAAGGTAGCTTGGCGCCATGCCTCTCGCACGAAGCTCGGTGGGCCTAGAATGGCTGAAGTTCAATTAATAGAGACCGGCAGAGTCATTTCGGTGTTCAATAGCCCGAATGATTGACGCTACCCCAGATTGTGTAGCACTGACCATTGAGAAGGCCCGATATCACCCCGCGTCCGGGACATTCTCAGCGAGAAGTTACCCTGGACACATACAGTATAAGCAATTGATGTGTAAAATTACTGAGTGATTGTTTTTTGCTCGATGGTATCTTGCAATTGATTGAAATTTCAAGAATGATACATATGAATGCATATTCTAAGTCAAGCCACTGCTGCAATAACTGCATTCGCTCTAATGAATCGTGATTCTAACCGACAACTTAAACAAAAGGGACAAATCACCTGGAGTCAGATGAATGAAGATTAGTTGGCCCACAAAAAAGCGACAATAGATAAAAAAAAAAACAGCTTCCCCGAAACCTGGATCGAACAAGTGACCTTTCGATGACATATAACAATTACAGTCGAACGCTCTTCCAGCTGAGCTATTCGGGGAGGGTCTCCGAAATGGAGGAATAGCTATTGTATGGGAGCTGGGATAGCAATTAGTTTATATCATCAGACAGCACAACGTACTTTGGTGATCATTTACGCGCGTGCCTTTGGCGACGATTCTCAATAACAGAGTCCATGCGCACAGTCTGGGTCGATCCTCAATCCGACTATTGAATAAATGGCGACGGAGATAATAATGCGAGAGCGATAAATCATCTGTCGCTTGCGCGCACGGCCATATCGTAGAACGGCGCGAAGTTGCTAGGAATAACAAGGCCTCATAGTAACCGAGATCCAGCTAGCTAAAAAAGACTACGCTTCTGTCAATCTGCACAAAGTGTTAAAATTGTAGAAAGGTAAGTGAATTGACATTTTCGGATACTACAGACTTGCCACAGCTGCCATGGACCACAAGCAAAAAAAGCACAAAAAAAAGATATTCGTAGCTAGCAGCTACTGGTTTCGATCCAGTGACCTCCGGGTTATGAGCCCGGCTGAGGAATTGTTAGTGCGAATTTTGGTAGACAAGATTCGAGTAAACATACCGCGCTTCCACTGCGCCAAGCTGCTTTTTGGTGCTTTGTTGTTATTTTGCCACCTACTTTTACACACTATAGTCTCAGCTAGACTTGGCAGCTCCCACGATGCACAAAACTCACAGGACACTCAGAACACGCACACGATGCGCGTCGTGAAGGGACGTCAAGGCCAATGGAATAATGAACTGCTTGGATAAATTTTCGCATTCGATAAAGCAATTTGACAGGTTGACACCATTGAATTGAGCCTTGTCATTAATTGAGACTGCTGTCTTCTGTCCCCCCCCCCGCCGTTGGAGCTGGTTCGCCGATCTAAACAAGGGAACTGAGTCATTGTCCTTCTAGTATAGTTCTAGGATTGGGGTGTTTTGCGGAGGAGCTGAACGATAAAGAATCAGGGGATAATTATTAGTCGATGGACCCTGACACCTACTACTCGGATCATGTTCTCCTTTCTAGTCCACGTGGAGATGGCGCGTCTGTCTTTTCCGCAGTCAACGGGCGCATTCATACATTGTTACTTCCGTTGGACACGGCTTGGCCGATGCTGCTTTTGACATCTGACGATAGCGGCTTTTGTTCCGCGAACTTCGGACGCATGGATCCGATTGCCTCGACGACATTGTCATGCCAAGCCAATTCTTTTAATGGGAATTATCGCGTAGATGAACTGCCTGCAAAAGAATATAGGATGTGGACTGCGGCTACCCTGAACGTTGCCCGAGTAGGTATCGTAGACAACACCATCAAACAGGATCATTCCTTCTCAGGTCAGCTTGCGCTAGATAGGGACTTCATAAAATTGATTCATCTGTGGTATGTCATTGACGGACAGGCTATGCTTGATAGATCCAACATGTTGACTGGCACTGACATATCTGAACCGTCTGTTGACCTGTTCCATTTCTGGTATTTCGTCTCGTACAACATGTTCCCCGGTCCTCAAACTCCACTCGTTGAACCGTTTTTCACTTCCGCAAACGACCCACCATGTTCAAATTACCATTGCAGCAGTGATCGACTTGACTCAGGGAATAGGCCACAATAACCAAACCCCAGAAAGCGACCCGGTTGGCACATCGCAACCACTAGTACGGGGTAGCTTCCAGCTCTAGCCTTCCTTCGAGAGCTAGTCCTGAACCAAAGCCGTACTAATGCCAAGGTCCAAGGCTCTGACTGGAACACTAGCACAAACTCTATTGACAAGTTAAAATGATGTGACAGACGCCCATTTACGTACGTACCTACCTGTAACTGCGCAAGCTACGGTATTTACGAAAATAAGAGACCCTCTTTGATGCAGGCGCAGAAAGACTATCAGGTAATAGAAGTGATCTAATAAAAATTGTATCCTTGCCTTGTCTCGCCTGCCATGTGAAAAGTAAGACATGGCTTGTAATGTCAATCTCTTGTTATCTATCAAAGCCAGTGACGATGCGATAGAAAAATCGAGTAATGTGCATGTCCGTTTCAGTGTGAGATGCATGCCGGCCAGGTGATTCTATTCCGGGGATGAAAAAAGCCTACCCGTCTGTGGTCTGCTTCCTCATTCGCGTTAGTGGACGCCCCGGCTAACGTGCTGCAACCATCACCTCGCCCAGCCTCAGCCCACCTTGGTTGTCAGAGCTAAAATCTGCTAACACGGTGTTAGCCAATATCTATCTTCTCTAGACCTTGTAAACGAAGGATCTAGAGAAACGCCATTCATCATCCGGTCCCCCTCTACCCCAGTCGTCATGAGTTGCCGACCCGAATGGCTGGACATAAGATCAGCGTAGATAATCGAGAGTCGATCTCTTGTTCCGTCCCCTCTCATTTGTCTTGTCATTTCTTTCCGTATTCCGAGTCGAACAATAACAGCAGCGACCGCTGCATTTGTCGTGACTCGCAATGGACTATTTCGAGGTGTGCTGGTCCATCTTCAGTACCATTTGCCTGGTGAATGTTGTTTTTGGTATTCTGGTCTGCGAAATCACCACATTCACTGTTTTGGCTGCTGTTCCCATCTTTTCATCTGCTGCGGGCGCTATCGCCAACGGTCTTTGTTATTATGTCTACTACCAAAAGCACCCTGTTGTCAATGAAGTCGTAGCAGCTGTTTTCTCCGATTTCTTCTGGCTGGTAGGTCAACTGATCACTTGATGTCTACCCTTCGCGCTAATTGACCGGTTCAACAGTTGCAAGAAGCAAGCCTACTACTATACAGTTACATCATCCTCCAACGCGTCCTTCGACCCAGCCAATGGCGCCTTTTCTCTATCATCTTCTGGGGTTTGATGGTCTGCACTGCTATATCTCGTGTCTTTATCGCCATTTACCGAGCCAAATTCCTCATTGAAGGCGTGCAAGAATACGAGGTCATCGTCAATTACCTACATATCGGCTACTTTACATTCATGGCCGTTTCCGAATGCCTCAGCGCATATTTCCTTGTTGTCATCTTCGCTTCCGCCAAAACATCGAGCATGAGTGCGGCACTCAAAGTCGGTCTATTGCGGTATCTTACACGCAGTACTGAGATGCGCGTTGCTTTTCTAGCTTTGATCGGCGTTGTTAGAACTATTATCCACCCTTTCCAGACTCCAGGACAAAAGGCTGTCAATATTGCTAGTCAGCTTGATCGTTTCCTCTACGCCCTCTTTTGTCTCTACCCAATCGTCTTATAGTAAGCAAACCTGTGATTGCGCTCCCAACCAAGCTAACAGAGTCTCCAGTTTCGATACCCTTGCCTCAAAACTCCGATTCAACGAGGATAGATCGATATATACACACAGCGATCAGGCAGGAAACCCCACCCGTTATGGGATGAACACAACTCAAACTCAGACTCGATGCTACACCACAAAGTCAAATTATACATCTAAGATGTATGGCGGCAACGACGTTGGGAATGAAGGAAACAACTCACAAGAACAAATTGTTCCTCCAAATGGTTCAACTAGATCGGATATTTCCGAGGTTGAATTGCAGGACATTGATGTCGAGGGACTTGTCATCAGAAAAACCACCGAGGTCACTGTGACATAACCAAGGATGACCCGTACTACACCTAGAGTTAATATATATTTCATAGCACATAATCACAAAGAAATCCACATCAATCGCACGCCTAGATTTCACCAAAGCACTGTGCACCTCTCTAGTTTCAAACTACGCTATGACGATTTGCCACACATATAAACATCGTTAGATCCGCTACCTGCACCCGTGCATCAGACTCCGACGCCTCTCAATCTATATCTATTGGCTCAACGACAAATTTGTATGTTATGTGACCCATTTTCGTACACGGTTTTTGGATCGAGGCTAATGCAGCCGTCCGGCTTTAAGGGACAGGGTCCGTGTAAGGGTCCGTCTCCGAAACTCCGCGAAACCCACTCCGCAAGACACTTCGCCTACTGCTTCATTCATTGGTATCGTGTATATAAACCAGCTCCAGGTAATCTTATTAGTCCAGTCAAAAACAATCTCATATCTAATTATCAGCCACCATGGGGAGGATTGCAATTGCTGGAGGTTCCTCAGGCCTGGGCCGTACCATGGTCGAAGCCCTCGAGGCAGCGAAGACTCACGATTACATTGTATTATCGCGAAAGGCCACCAACAATAAGTCCCGAGCTGTAGAGTATTCCTCTGTGGATACTTTGGTATCACTCCTTGAGTCTGAGCAGATCGACACTGTCATATCGTGTCTTCCCATCGATAGTGATGACAGTGGACAAGCTCAGCTTAACCTGATCGAGGCGGCGAACCGTTCAAAATGCACCAATCGGTTCCTCCCGAGCGAGTTTGGAGCGATCTACAAAAGACAGTAAGTGTTATATTTCAATATACGAAACTTGATTACTGCGACTGACAAGCGATTAGCATCATTTCTCTCATGCCCTCGTATCGTTGGAAATTCGAAGCGATAGACATGCTCGAAAAAACAGACCTCGAGTTCTCCCTCGTCTCCATAGGCCAGTTCCTAGACTACTGGGCGGCCCCTCGAATCCCGACCTACATCGGTGCAGCAAACCTGCAAATCGACGCAGCAAGCCGAACAGCTATAATCCCGGGCGATGGGAATTATCCTGTGGTTATGACGCATTCCACCGACGCGGCAAAGTTTACTGTCGCGTTGCTTGACCTCACATCATGGAAACGTAGATACGGCATTATTGGAAACCGTCTGACTCTTAATGAAGCTGTCAAGCTGGCTGAAGAAGTCATGGGCGTCAAGTTTGATGTCAAGCATTTCTCTATCGAGGACATGGAGAATATTGGGATAGAACTTACTCCCAGTATGCAAAACATCTTGCCCAAGGAGATGCATGAGGGTATGAAGGCTGTGTTGAGTGGGACAGGCATTGGCATGGCCAAGGGAGACGTCGATATTCAAGGCATTGATGATTTGACAGCTATATTCCCAAAACTTAAGCCCCTCACTGTCAGGAGTGTCTGGGAAGCATGGAAGTAGAGCTGGATGTAATATGTACCTGAATTTAGATACGAGAAAATTGAAACCTGCAGGATAGGCCTAATCCACGATATCTCCAACAGCAATAGACCTGCTCTAATAACCTGAATAGAGTTTAGCCTCCTGATCCTGGAGATCACGGGACTATCTTGACATTGACACAACCGAGGTCGGAGACTTCTGCAACGAAACGTAATCACGACATATCACAGGTCACTGTTTCTTCTTCCAAATAAACGGATCTGCTCACCGTACCGGGTACCACTGCCTCCGTCATTGCATATGTATGACCTGCCTGTATGATTTCCTACAGCTGCCAAATATGCGGTGTGGACATGGCTATTGCCCGCATCCGGACACCCGATGAGCCACCGAGTGCAGCTTGGAACATAGATGGGGCAAACTATATAGGATGGGTTGAGAGACCTTGGGTGGGTGAAGCAAAAGACCAAGAATGTCAAGACTGTACCACGGTAGATCGTACACCGACTGACCAAATCCTGCAATGGGAGTCGCTACCCTGCTGGCCAGAAGACGATGATCCGGACGACTCAGACTGGCTCCCTTCGGAAGATTCGCGAACAGACAGTGAGCCTCTCGAATATGACTCAGAATGCGATGAACCAGATGGTACTTCAGACGAGAGTGACTGCGACAGCGTTGAACATGGTTCACCC
Organism: Fusarium palustre; assembly: GCA_014899045.1. NCBI lineage: Eukaryota > Fungi > Ascomycota > Sordariomycetes > Hypocreales > Nectriaceae > Fusarium > Fusarium palustre. The sequence continues at coordinate 195,320 of JAAVUH010000224.1, forward strand.
AACGAGGAGCATGATGGTGTCAAGAACTTGTATCCTGTGTCGGAGCTTTGCGACCAACCACGACCCGAGCGTCTACCAAATGGGACCTGGTATAACGGCAAGATATACAACACTGGTAATCGCCAAGCGCCTATCATTGGGGACTTCCCTGGTGAAGGCGAGCACAAGGTCCCACCCGAGCACATTGCCTCACCTTCGTGCCAGAGCCTTCGGGGAATTAACGGTTTCAGGCTGAGTCCAGAACAGATGAAGAATTGTCGCAATGTGCGTTTCTTGACACCCAAGCATCAGGACTGGAAGCCTGCTGTTGATGAAAGACTCATGGAAGAAGATAGTCTGTTCTGTCTTTCGGGCGAGTCAAATGGTTCAAATATAACAGAGGACAGATACTTCCTACGTTGGAAGTCGCTTTTTCCACCGAGGCACGGGTTAAGGGAGTTGGCGTGTGACTGGCAAATGTTAAATGAAGGTGTTGATGTAAGTACATTCAAAGACATACCATGTGTGGCCCGATCTGACACGTGAACAGGGATCAGATGCTTCACACCCGGTCCCAGTTCATTCCTACTGTCTCGACATGTACGCGAAAGTATCGTGCCAAAAAATGGGCAGGGTTGACCTTGATGGACTCTGGCATTGGCGAGAATTTGAGACTCAACTACAATCGAACCAGAAGCTTCCATCAGATCAACCAGAAGTATTGAGGGCCCGCGAGCATTGGCACCTCCCATGGCATCATTATACCGGAGACGAATGGCTTGTTGCGAATCCAGTCGAGATTCCAGGCGTTAGTAAACTTTTGAAACATTGTCTAGATGTGGCATTTGCTCAAAGAACTACTCAACGCCAAACATCACCTATCAATCTCCTTCCTAAGGAACTGTTTGATCAGATATTTGACCTTCTCGGCCCTACAGATATCAACGCTGTAGCGCAGACTTGTCATACAATGTACAATCTCACTCAGACAAGGTTTAAAGAGATTGTCTGCAAGGATATGGTGTGGCTATGGGAGATCTTGGAGGGTAGCCACTATCCAGAGTCACCGGATCGGCCCGTAGCCTGGGATCCTCTTTATGTCACCCCGCCACCCATTTTCCCCGTTGGTCTTGAGAAGGAAGAAGTGGAGGAGGAACTGTGGGCACATATCATAGCTGAAAATCCCGAAATGGAAGAAATCGGCAATGCGGTCAAGATGGCCAACAGCAAACTTCGGGATGAGATATCGGCGCCTTACCGAGAAAGGTTGGAGTCCCTAGCCCAAACGTGGATTGAATTTCGTGCGGGTGTAGAAACATGGATCTGTGGCTCGCAGAGCGACACAGGTACTCAAGTTGACTGGGGACGCACGTGGAGGCTCTTTAACCCAAAGACCACCTCATTACCAGGTGTGCGAAACCGAGAAAGGATTTGGAAACGTTGTCAACAGATCATGGAATATGTGGCATCGGCTCGCGAACTTGGAGAGATAGACAGGATGTATCCAGAGCTGTTGGGCAAGTTGGCAGATCCTTCTCAATGGGGCTGGAGTTCGAATCTAGAAGTTGATGAATGGTAGTGCATGTACGAATGTAGGGTTCATCGCTTGTTAGCTCGCGAGCTTCTGGACTGACAAAGCCTTTGCTTACCCCAATACTATACCAAACTGGTGTATAGTCAACAGTGTTCAATAAGTATTCCAGCAATTAAGGTTGATAGTTATTCACTGTTATTCTCTCAACTGATATGTAAGTCGCTCTAGTTTGTCTTGTATCCTTCTGACGGACCAGTGATCTTCCCCAAATACCTTTACCTTGCCATCCCTCGCTACCAAGTAGAGATTCCTCGCTTCACGACGACATCCCCATATCTCAAGAATACCGGCCATGCGTTTTGCTATCCAACAATAAGGAAAACTGCTCTCGTCCCAGATACCTGCTACTGTACAAAGCAGTTGTCTGAAGATCTGGAACGCGTTTGAGAGGTCTTTATTCGCAAGCTCTATCCTGGCCGCTGTTCGCTCGGGTGTTTCGTCTTCAGGACTGTAGTACGCATCTGCCTTGCAGTCGTGAGAAACCAGGAGCTGTGGGCGATCAGGATTTGGTGTGCAGGAAGTCAATATCTCTCGGCCACGTTCATCAAGCAAATCTGCTTGGACAACCGCGTTCCACATGTATCCTATCCCTAGCTCTATACTGCTATTAGTCTAAGTACGGATATAGTGGTGGTCGAGCTTACCAGTATAGAGAAGCTTGTGATACCTTGCACCTTCCTTGTTTACTTCGCTTTCCCACTCTTTGCAATGACGGGTGAAGCACTCGGGCTTGCTATCAATGTCAGTATATAGCACGTGATGCTGCTACAGGCACGGATAACCTACATTCTGAGAGCGTTGAGTCTTTCCATCAGCCTTTGTTCTTCGGTATTTCCATCTTCCCCTAGGCTGTAAAAGTTCGCCTCATCATTCTGGCTGTCGAGTAGACTTGGTTCCCTTAGCGGCAGAACTTTCATTACCTCCACACACCTCTTCAGTTCTCTTCCAACCTCGATTTTATCAAGGTACGCTATCGTGTCGACTTCCATATCTTCTCTCTTTTTATAATCGAACAGCTTCACACCTTCGAGGCCATGGTCCACATTGAAGCGGTAGTATCGAACGCTGTTGATACCGAATTGCTCGGCTACATTCCTGTGGATGGTGGCTGTCCCGGTAACAATCTTCTTCATAACCTCGACTGCCTTGACTGGAGCCCGAAGCTTTGCAGATAGACCTTCCATAATGGTATCGTTGTCCATTCGGACGATTTCGCCCATACCTGTTCCGAGGCTGAGGAACACCCCGACATCTGTGTGTAGCGACAAATAGTGATCACCCTCCCAAAGACTTCTAGCCTCTTGGAGAATTAGATCACTGGGGTTATTGTATCCAAAGCCTGCATCAATATATCGAATCTCTTTTCCAGGAGGACCATGCACAAATGGTTCAAAGACTGTTGTTGCGGCAGACGTGGCCCTGACAGCCTCCCAGATTGTCCATTTCTTTGGGTTGGGATCTTTATCTTCATTAATGTACGTGCGAAGAGCTGTGGCTGTTTGCTGAACGGTATTTTTGAAGGGCAGAGTGAAAAGAACGCTAAGTATGGTATATATTAGCGATATATTCGCTTTGCAGAACCTGTACTCACGTCTTGCAAGCATCGTCTTCAAGGGGGTCGAGAAGCGGAGCATCCTCTTTGCCCAAGTACTTCATAACCACAGCTTTCGTTTCGCGGACAAGAATTTTCTCGTCAAACATGTACTCGCCATGTCGAGGCTTCCCGAAGACAATACTACCGAGTTTCTGGTATTCGGTGATGCAATCATCGATGCTCATCCTCATCCGACCAAGCATCACTGCGATGATACTGCAGACAAAGTTAGCGCAGGTTGGGCCATTAAGCACATCCCATTTACCCGCCAGTACTTGTTCCACCGATAAGGTCAAAGTATTGATATGGTTGTAGATCTCGTCTCTTCATCTTGGCTCCCAATATTTCCATAACTTTCTTTAGGATGATCAAAGACGACAGTCCTCTAACACCACCTCCATCTTATGTAGGTTAGCAAAATGTCATGCTAGTAGTTGCTGCTATAAGAGGTGGGAGTTTACCAAGAGATAGAAACTTGAGTTGTTTAGTTGAGTTTGAAGACATGATGGATAGTAGTGTCTACAATGAAGAATGGGAATACGACTTTCGTAAACCGCGACGAGTACTGAGGCTTATTCTGCATATGTAGGTATGCGGAGAACCTTGTGTTTATTTATGTGTAGCATTTCTGCCCCTGTACGGTCTTTCCCAAAGTCTAGATCGAGAGCTGGGTTGCACATACTACCGAAAGAGGGCAGGGCTGTGCCAAGCACGATAAGGCTGATTTGTACAGTGACGTATTGCAGATCCAAGACCCTTGTTTTGTTTGTGTATAATACCGAACAAGCCTACATCTACCGTGGCGCTTTGAAGAGATGGAATCGGCGTCAAAGTTGCACCCTGAATTGTATCAACGTCAGAATTCAGCACAAACAAGCCCCTCACGATGATGCCATTATTTTGAAAGCGACTTAGTTCTATTTTCAACTCCCTGTTTGAGGCCTCCTAAGTGCGGCTGAGACAACTCAATAGCTTCCCTCTCATTCGTGGCCTACTCAGGTGTCTGCTACAACCCCTGCAGCTGAAGCGCCGTGGCGTTTGACGTTGTAACATGTGATCTCATGGCTCAAGCCAATATTGGTTCCAGGCTCAACGCAAGGCATCCTGCCTTGTAAGATGTTAGTTCGCCCGAGGGCTTGCTGCATAAAACCACTCTGCATGCATGGAACTGTCCCCAAAGACTATCTTTATTGCAATCATTACTTGTCCAAAATGTCGACCACCCAGAAGTCCCTTGAACAATCTTGCGATAAGATCTTCGCTAGGTTGCGACAACTTGCCGAGGACTTGAACAAGCATGACCATCCAGAGATTCACTTCAATATTCTACATAGTGCTCAATATGTGGAACACCGCAAGATAGACATACAGTTCAAAGCACAGGCCCGCCTTGTCCAAGCAGACATTACACAAGAACTCATCAGAACGATTGACAGCTGCTACGAACATCTTAAAGATTGTCATAGGTTATGTTTACGTATGGGCACGTCGCGATGGACAGAAGATTCAAGTGCTCGATTAACAATGTCATGGAACTTCTTCTTCACCTATCTCAGCAAAGCAGCCCTCTTGCTGCAACTCGAGCTACTAGATGCTCAAGTCTTCCTGGGACTTCACAGACAACCAGTACGTTATACCCGCAAATTCGTGGAATTATCTGACTCTTTAATAGCCGGATGTTGCCAGTCCATGCCCGATTCCACCACCTCAATCATTAGTGCCGGATCCATCGTTCCCCCGTCGTGAGTCCTTTCGAAGCAATAATGGCTCAGAGAACTTTACAATAGAAGAGAGAATGGAAAAGAGGGAACGTGCAGAGCGCCAAAGACAGGCCAAGACACAACAGAATCCGTTGCTTGTCACCAGGACAGGAAACAGATTGAGAAAGTCGGATAGCCGTGCCCCGACCATCATTTTTAGTGAAACGGATAGCAGTAGCACCGTTGACAGCGACAGCGTCAGATCATCCCTCACAGTCCCTCCTAGTCTACCGCGAGTGACAGAAGAAAAGACGCCGGTAATGTCAATAGTAAGTTTTGTATATATCTTAATTCTGGACGGCAGCTAACTGTGACTTTAGCCTAGCATTCCAAAAACACCCCCTCCACAATACTCCAGGGATGACTGGGACACCAAGACACTGATTTCAATGAAAGATGAGAAGCCCAATTTTCTGCTAACAACACCCAAACCACCCCAATCTATTCGAACAGTTGCTTCTGAACCACAACTCAGTGACGCAAGCTTTGGAAGCCATCATACTCACTACAGTGGCAATGTCTTCAACATATACCCTGTAATGACTGGGCCACCGCCGAACCATTTTATGCCTCCGACTCAATATGGGCATCTTCCCTTTAATCCCGCGGCACCACCAGGTTGGCAGATGCCGATGTCAATGCCACCTCCAACGCCTATACAAAGACAACCGGTTCCTGTTCCTCAACTACCTCCGCCGCGGGTGGCAGCATATAAGCCTAGCAGGACTTCTCTCCGAGAGTCAGCAGCTCTGCATTTATCGCCCTTCCCTGCATTCTCGGTGGATTTAATAAAGCCATCAGCAAGATGTACGCATGGAATTAGGCACTTCAAGGGACACCCAAGTTGCCAGTGGGGTTGCTGTAGTTCGCGAGGATGTGGGCAATCATATTACTGATATAGATATCAGATATAAATGTAGAGCGATCTTTTGCAGGCACGGACTAATTGGGTTGATAGACTTTATTTAATGTATAATGAGAAACTAGTTGGACGATTTCAAGACTTGTATCCAGGCCGGGCCTCGACATCCCATCCCTTGACAAGAGGTTTCTCAGTATCGGCAGGTGACATGCCCCAGGTACCATTTGCAGCACTTCCAGAAGCATCAGGCTTGAATGCCTCAAAATCAACAAAGTCATTGACCTCAGCCCCCCAAGTGAGGATCCCATTACCCCAGTCACCATCACAGCCCAATCCTGTTCCAATGCTTGTCTGTCCCATGTACTGCAGCATACCTACTTCTTGGTAGTTGACAAGATCTTTCTCGCTAATCGGAGCAAACAATCGGATACCAAGTACACCGTAAAAGGAAAACACCTCCAGAACAGCGTTGGATGTGTTGGCAAAGAAATCTGACGTTCTTGAACATCGAACCCATTTCAAGTGGAAATAATGAGGGTTAGAGGCGAGTTTATCCTCAACTGGGGCCGACGTTTTTGTAGCCCAACTGACGGTGTCTGTCAATCGGAAGATAAAATGAGGCTTTTGGTTGTGTTCGTGGAGAGAAACCTGGAGTATCGAGAGGCTGTTGGGTGAGGCACGGTCTTCTGAGGGTACGAGTGCGTGGAAGAATGGCCTGATGAGTGGGAAGTTCGACAGTGTCTGTGAAAGCTGTTTCTGAATGATTTTGGTGATACCGTTTGGAGTGTAATCGTTTACGCTAATGGTCAGATTATCAGGGCTATCAAAAAGCACCACGATCTTGTCTTTTCCAGTCTTTTGCAGGTCACCGACCTATTACGTGAAATGTAAGCAACCAATCTAGCATACAGGGGACCTCTGGACAACTTACAAGGACAATTGGGGTTGATTGAGAAGATACCGGAACGGTAGCCTGGTGCTTAATGAGAGTAGGTGCGTCACCAGTGACATCCACCACATCAAGTGCCACATTCATGTTGTCAGAGTTGCCTTTATTGAAGGACGCCAGGAGAACCCGATCGGAATCGCCATTTCTAAGGGTCTTGACAAAGCTGTAAACTCCCCTGGTGTCCGTTACCGTTGTACTTGACTTGAGGGTGCCATTGTTGGCAATGAGACTAACGTCGATGGGATTATTGTTGTCAAACTTGAGAATTGCTAGGTTAGCACCGGCTTGGACTCTGAACCTTCCTGCGAGGAGTTGGATCAAGTTCGGAGATGAAGTCATTTCTGTTATGTGGGAGTCCTTGAAGAGGTTGGTTGTTTCAAAGGCCCAAGATTGATCAGGAGCAAACTTGACCTGATCCTTTCCTGAAGATGCCGATGTATCCTTGAAATTCCAGCCAGAAAGTGTGAGAGTCCTTTCACCTGATTTCTCTTGCAACATGAGACGGTAAACGGCAAGACTGTCCTTGTCGTGCCACTTGACACATGAAAGTGGCTGGACAGTACTTCTCTCTTCATAGCTATCAAAGTCGATAATCCTGTTCCGCAAAGTGAAGGTGTTTTTGTCTTCCACATTTCCTTGTCTATCGTGGATTCCGACAATAACCGGGCCCCAGAAGTTGACACAGGTCTGGAGGCGAGCTTCACCGGCGGCTAGATCCTGTATCTGGAGAAAGCCTCCACTGACGAGTCCATCAATAGCCTTTGCTAAAGGCGCCGAGCCCTTTGTGCGAAAGTCACTGTTTTGTGCATCGTGACATTCTTTGCTCGCGTCAACCCAGAAAGCACTCGTATTCTTGAGGGTTCCGGGCTTCCTAACAAAGACGGAATGGTCATTGACATTGGCACGGATGGTCCAAGATGTTTTGTCGTCTTCTGAATTAACCTGCCAAAGAGGCGCAGGGTTATGGATGTCGTAGCCGCCCCATTGGCTTTTCCAGGCTGTTGATGGGCCTTTTCCAGCTGCTAACATCGGGACTGGGATGTGCTTTAGAGCGTTAGAGTCTGCAGGTGTTTTGACGTTCTGGTTGGTAAAAGCATCTTGGTACAATTCGTCCACTGATGCTTGGATACAGTGCATGCTGTGGACAGGTCAGCTATACCTTCATTTACTCAAATAATAACCCGTACATTCGAGCTCGATTAACAATATCCCAGGATTCCTTGAATTGTTTATCACCTATTTATTCATGATGAGCCTTGACCCGTTTCAAGATACGCAAGTCCTTACCATAACAGAGCCACTGCTGGCCAAGCTGATTCTGGACAAGAAGACCAGTATCTGAATCGTTATCATGCATCTGGGCTCATTAGAATCGTCTCCGCTATCTCAGACGGTACACATACATAATTTGCCTGGAAATCCCAGATCGGAACTTCCTTGCTCAAAATTGCGGAGGTAGCAGCAATGCTTTGCTCGGTATAGTTATCGTTGTGTATCTGACGTCTTGGTGCTCGTATATGACCAGATGAGAAGGCATCAGTGAGATAATGGAGGCAAAAGGCTGTGAAGTTGTGAGAAATCCTTTAGTATCGTCTTGACAAAGCCACATACCTTCGTGCATATAAGAGTCCTGTAGGCCATTCTGCCTGTCAACGTCTGATGTCTTAGCTCCTGCCTCTTTTGCTAGTTTCATAGCTTCCGAGTGGCCAACCTTGTAGGCAGTGAGTGCGTCATCGCCCTTTGATAGTCAGTGAAAGATAGCTTTGGTGGCTCTTGGGAGTATTTACAAAGTGGTCCGCGTTTATGTAAGAAAGCCAGGCGTACAAGCTCGACTTGGGATCTTTAAAACCACTCGTGGCCGCAATCCACTCTTTATTCGTCGGAATACCGCAGCCATGGTCGTGATATGCGTTAGCAATCGTATGAAGATCTCCCTTATTCTCTCCCTTTTGTATCTCCCTTTGTACTTCCTCTGTTCCCTTTTTTTCTTTGTCAATCAAGCCACTGACGGTGACGAGGTTCCTGTCTGTATCTTCCTTGAGACTCTGTACGGCACTCCTAAAGCGGCTAACCGCGGCGTTCCAACCTTCTGGCGTGTCCAGCTTGGGACTTTCAGCAAAAAAAGCGCCGCAGACAGGGGTTCTGTTGTCATCTGCGTGCGTACTGTAAAAGTCACCCGCTAGTGCAATGATTCGGCCAAATGTCAATCTCACTTCTTTTTTCGGGAGGAAAAGTCCCCAGTTGCCGTCAGATGCTTGCACACTCCATGTTTCGTGGTCTGTTGCAGGAATCTCAACACCATGAATGTTTCGGAGTTTGACGCCAAACACGACGGATTCATGCTCAGCAGCTGATACATAAAGTCAGCAATCGCCTTGATTACCGCTGAATCAGTCGGGAATACCTTCGAAGTATCGATCGTCGTCTAGACTGTTGTCTACTACGTCGTCGTCTTGAAGGTTGTCAATAGGACCATTCTCGGCAGTTCCGGTAGAGTCTTTGGCTTCTTTGTACGTGTAGGGTGGCTTGAAGAGTCCAGAAAGCTGCTCTTTTGTAAACGTTAAGACCTCTGGTGAACTCATAGTCGCCAAGGAGGAAGAGGACAAGTTGGAAAAGTGAACGGGACTGTGACAGTAGTCACGATTTCTCAGCTTTATGTAGCTCATACATAAAATGATGGGGGCGGTATTTCGCATTCCTAGCCCTACACGAGATGCTTGATAGAGCAAATGATTCCGAACATGATTGACCTTGTCTGCATATCTCAATGATTTGTTTATTCTAGACCTTGGCAGAGGAAATGTGGCTGGCTGAAACCTCACCGGTCAGAACAACCCCGCTCAAAAGGAATTTACTTGACCAATCCATCCTAATTATACCGGGCGCTTGATGTGATAGATATGCGAGGAACTTGATAGACCCCGCTCCAGATCTCTGATGAGAGTAGGATTTTGGTTCTATTGGCTTGAGACCTCTACACCTCCAATTCACCACCCCAATGCGTCTATTGTATACAATGTATGGTTCCAGTTACAACGTGTCATAGATATTGTCTTGGTTTTCAGCTCAATCCGGAGATGCCCGTAAGGCAAATAAATCATTGGATGCTGCCTTGTAATTACTCTCAACAATCATGCACGACAAAACGTCTACTGATCGTGAGACTTGAAACCCGGACCCTGTGTTCCTGATACCCTGGGACCCCCAATGCTCCCACGTTAATGAAGCCTCAGAGAATCATACTTTCCATTATGAACAACCTATACAGGAAGTCGTAGCCTAGCCATCACCCGTCAACCTCATCTTCTTACCATATAATTCTGTCAACTAGTCAAGTCTATATAAAGACTGAGCTAGGATGGAAGAGGCCAAAGCTGAAATCCGTCGTCTTGTCGACACAGAATTCTCAGATGTTGTCCCAGAGGTTGAGTTCTATCCCTCGGATCCCTCGGCAGATGGAGAAATCAGTATCGCTCCAGGAAGCTTCTACCTGTACATCAGCTTCGGCGATGCTGGAATTGGCAAAATTGCCACGCGTCAATGGAACCCTCAACAAGGGTTTCACTACGTGCTGGAAGAACCCCCTGCACCCGGAATGTCGGTCGAGGATCCTATTTGGGACGAAGAGCGGCGTGAAAAAGAAAACGGAAAGATCAAAGAGGGTGAGATGGGAGTCGACAACGTTGTCTTGGAGCTCAAGAGCGATGTCAAGAACGAGAAGCAGCCGACCAATTATGTAAGTCATGTAACACATGTCTTCGGGGAGGATTACGACGCTAATCATAGTTCTGCTCCAGAGAGTGAATATACAATTCGGCTCGAGCCCTCAGAATCTGGTGTCCTTACAGGTGGATAGTGGGTCAAGCATCCTTTGGGCACAAAGTCGTATACAATTCAGCCAAGAAATCCCGATTGGGCGTTCGGTCGTGGACCTTACCATTGAAGATGCCGCAAGATTTCAAGAAGGCTCCCAAGCATACGATATCATCTATGGAAGCGGAAAGAAGGTCGCATTTTCCTTGTTCGAAGCCATTGTCAGCATTGGAGGGTTGAAGACTCCCCAAGTTTTTGGAGCCGCAAAGATCGCAGCCCAGGAAAACCTGCTACCTCTGGGTATCCTTGGCCTGGGGTTTTCTGCGGAAAACTCACCAATACCGTTTCATCGTACACTGGTTGTTCATTTGATGGAAAGTGGCATGATCAAAAGAGCGTCTTTTGCACTTATTGGGCCCCGTTCAGAGCCAGCTGGGTCCATCAGTGCTAGTAACGAGAAAACACGGGATCGAGGATGGCTTGTCATTGGAAAGCTACCAGACTCTTACCATAATGGCATAACTTGGTGCCCGGCACTTTCAGAGAAGTACCGAGCTTGGGTGATTCGCCTCAACAAAGTCACCGTCAACGGCGTGGTAGTTTGTGAGAATCAGTTGGCTCTTGTCGACACAGGTAGCTCATATCTGCTGACGACCGAAGACACCTGTCGCGATATAGCAAAGTTGGTTCAAGGTAAAGTCAGTAAAGGCGCCTTGACGTATCCAAGTGGCGGTCTCAGTGACTTCTTATTCACATTCGGCGATGCAGCTGCAGAGACCACGTTCGGCCTTAACAAGGAGGACTTATCGTTGGGTCCAGTATCTGGATCTGGGGATGGCTTCCTAAGGAGTCCTGTCTCGTCTATGAGCTTTGGGAATAAGAAGTATAACTGGGTTTTGGGTGGTATATTTATCGACAACATGATTTCCATATTCGATTACACAGACACTCCATGCGTTGGCTTTGCGTCACGATCCGATATGGATCCGGTTATTACGAAGAACTGACTTGGAAGGCAGTACCGTGCAGATAGAATGCAACAGAAATGTTCTCGGCAATTTATTTGTATCAGTTGTGAAATGAAATTCTGTGTCTAACAGCATAGAGTGGTATGGGGCTGTGAACTTTCGGGTTCAAGTTTACAGCCTGAAAGTACTGTCAAAGTAGCATGACCTGCCTTCCTGATATATTAACCTACCCTTTCAACACCCAACGCTTGTGGTATTCCAACTTTACGATATGCTGTCATCCTCTCTAGTGTCACGGTCATGACTGCTTCACCTCCATCAAAGGAGCTAGTTTCTTCGTCCAATTTTTAATCTCGTTGGTCTAAAAAACCTAGGCTGGAAGTATTACATCGTGTACTGTGTCTGGCTCTGCTTTGTCCTGATTACAATATTCTTCATGTTGCCGGAAACCAAGTTACACTTTCCCATTCCTTTTATTTTTGAGTTCCATGTTCCGATTATTATATAGAATCGGCCTCTGGAACACATTTCTAAAGTCTTCGAGACATACTCTCGTGACCGGCCTGATAAGAAGGTTGAGGCCACTGACGTTGAACGCGTGGAGCATCGGAAGGGCGATAAGAACTGAGAACCGTTCTTGATGGCAATTCGATGGCGAATCTGTGTAAGAGCCCGCATTAAAAGTCAGTATCGTCACGGGTATAATAGCCAGTACACCAAGTTAACGTTCATCTTGGTATAGAACTATTTGTGTTACGTTGATATTCACTGTCATACTATTGTCAAACACAACAACCTGAGCCACGAGACTCACAGGGGCTGAAACGAGACAAAATAGCCTAATCTCCGTACCAGAGCACCAAGTATCCGACGACGAGAGCGGTGACTCAGTGAACATCAAAAAATATTTAAAGTCGCTATAGTTTCCTCGTTCTTCCAACCATCTACCTACTGGCTAAAGCTATACATGCGTAAATAAGACTAATCTCGAACGCCAGCATGCTAAACAACGATGTGTTTTTCACATAGCACCCGCTTCTATTGCCCCGTTTGCGGTATAGGATACTACACAAGAAACCAAACAAGTTTGTGTGCATATGTTCGTTCAGGTGGGTGCTTTGCCAGTTGTGGCAACGAGACAGAACGTCTGTTCTATAGGGCGTACGGGGAGGAATGTGAAGACTGTCGAGCTTTATCGGAGTAGGAGAATGCATAGGAACAAGAAACATGAACCAGACTGAGCAACAAGGGCTTCAATTGCGATCAAGTGTAGAACGCTGGTCTGAGGGTCTTGCAAGTTGGAAGTGAGACCTTCATGGAGTTAGCTGTCTAGACTAGTCAATCATAAAACATCACTGAATTGGAAATTCAAATTGCAGGCTCTATGTGAAGAACAAAATTTGTTATAACTAGTTCAATGCAGTCCACAAGCTCCAAAATTTATATATCACACAACCTCTGCAGACGTATGACAGAATCTGGAGAAACGAACAGCGACTCAGCACGACTGAAAACGATTTATATGCTAAAAATCTTGGTACCATACTGAAGTCATCAAAAACCCAAACCTTCAAAGAAACAGCGATAACACGAACCATCACTTATACCTGTATAAACATGTGTCTTAGAACCCACACGACCGTCTTCTGCCCTACTTGCGACATAGCGTACTACGTTATAAACCTCGACAACGCATGTATATATGTGCCTAGAGGTGGAGCTCCGGGCGACTGCGGCTGGGAAACTGAGGATCTATATTTCAGCGAGTATGGATTGGAATGCGACCCATGTAGGCAGAGACGGGAAGAACAGGAGAAGGGGGAGGTGCCAACTTGAGAGCCCGAAATCGAATTTGACATGGAATAACTGATGCTATAGGGTTTGTTCTACTTTATAGCTCCAATTGAGGTTTTTAATAGTGAAGCTATGTAATCTTACGACAAGTGGTTGGTTGACTAACACTAACAGGACCACTGCTGAACCCTTTCATCGTTGCCTCGTTGGTGCCGATAGCTTGTGAAATCTGATGCAATTGTCCAATCTCAATATATTCACTCAAGGCTTCAGTTTTATCTGTTATTCATAGTCTTTAAACTTTTAAAAAAGATTTAAATTTGGGATGACAATCTTCAAAAGTCATAAACAGCTTCCTTATGTGACAAGGTTGGCTCATACTGCCAATGAAATTGAAAAGCATTGAATGGCGAACATGGAATCATGGACAAGGGTGACAAACACTTGTAGCGCGTCATATAGACAAGGCTTCTCCAAATGTTCCATGTGTATCTGAAATTGGATAACCGCTAATGGGGACAGGAATATCGCCAGTGATTTACATTACCAGCAAGGGTATATAAAGCGTGATGGCTTCGCAGTCGTTCCTGGCGTTTTATATATTCGTTTATTGACTAGAGAATATTTACAACAATCAAAGTAATTGTAATATTTACCGCCGATATCACTACAGTCTCACTATGTGCGTGGACCGCCATACTATAAGACGGTGTCGAACATATGATACGAAATATTATCATCACAGTATATCACAGGTCTGCAGCAACATACCCCTGAATGGAATTTACGGAGAGTGCCCAGGCGGTGTTATGCGCGTTATTGATTCCAGAAGCGGCGAGGAGTGCGGCGTATGTCTACTAAAGCGTAAAGATGCTTGAAAGACGCGCAAGGTTTGCGGCTATTGGGATTTTCACAGGTTAAGAGTGGGAGGTTAAAGACAAAAGGAAATATCTTAGCACTCAACCAATGGCAGTTTCATACCACATTACGACTATCAAATGATACAGAGTCGATGCTTTAGATTCTCTCATACGTTCTTATGCGCGTTCACGATCATTCTTCACACAGACTGGACATGCACGGATCAGTGGAACGGACATGTTATGGTCCAAGGATGACAAGCCCCTGTTGCTTAGAAAGACAAAGAGGAGATTCAACTTTCTGAGTCTTCGCATTAACGCGCCATCTTATACATAGGCGACAAGTTTGAGGTTTTATCTAGTTAATACGCGGCCCGATAGGGCTTCGGAAGAATATAATCTAGTCTAGCAGTTCAAAGTCTCCTATCACTGAGGTCCGTGTCCTGGCTCCCCGCCTTTACAGGAGGTCGCAAAACGACGTTCATCATAGTTGTTTACATAACCATGATGCGTCCCAGGAACAAACTAGCAGTTGCTTCTGCCGACGATAACATTGTACTTGTCAGTATCAAACTGCTGGCCCCGAACGAAATCTGCACTCCAACTAGGAGGGCAAGGCCTGACTGTACAAGGAGGGCTGTTGGTTGTCGTTTTGCATCGCGCAATAATACGATCAACATAGTCAGCCAAGTAGCTGCATCTGGGTTGGATGTAGTGGGTGTTGTCGTTGCAAAGCCAAATGGCATCGCCGTAAGAACAAGAGACGCGAGCGCACTTGCCGGGGCCACCATCCACACCGCATACACTGGTACCCAAGGAGCGAAGGTACCTTTGCTCGCGTTGGGCCGCCTTCACATCGACATAACCGGTTCCACCAACATTGCAAATGATGTTGGACTAGGTTATTGGTTAGAATATATCATTGAAAGGAATAGTAATGAAGATGTGTCTTACTGGGTTGCGTGCTTCAAGTTCGGATGAGGCGTCGGCGTCCTCCTCCACCAACTCGAACTCCGGGTTCAGCTCTTTGATCTGGGAGATAATGGACTGACCCTTAGTGTTAGTATAGTTGAAGACAGCTAGGGGTGTTTGCAAATATCTTACTTCAATAGTACCATTCAGGGAAACAGGAGCCTCTCCCTCTTTGATAACACCCTTCCATTGCATTGGAACAATTTCGTAACCCTCCAGAGGGTCAGCGACCACCTGGCTACCTTCAGGGAGAGCCTAGAAATGAATCAGCACACTGTTGATTGTCTTTTTGAAAACCCAAAGCGTAAGCCTTACCGCAGCAGAGACAGTCACTGCCGCACAGGAAAGAATGAGCGAGGTAACAGCCTTCATTTTGAGTATTTGTTGATTTGGAGATATGTTTGAAGCAGAAGAGTAGTGGTTGAGGATTGTGTTGTCGATTGAGCTGTCGAATGCAAGCCCAAGGGAGAAAGGCTCTGGTATTTATAGCTTTTGTAAGTCTCTGCTTTCGAAAGTGTCTGGCATACACCTTCCTTTCCTGTGTATATCTTTCGAGCTACGTGACCAAAAGTGAGGTTTGCCAAGGAGTCTAGGTGGTTCGTATACTTTGTATCAAGGGTGTATCAATGGAACAAATACGTCGCATATTCCCTAGCCTTACGGTAAGCATTCCTTCGTCTTGTTGGCTTCCTATACAGCCAAACAATTTCCTTGTATCTGGATCTTGGCACTTGGCATCTTGATCCTTCAGAAAAGTAGCCTATGCTTAATGGAGATAAGAATTGACTGCGCCTAATTACGGTTGGGAAACGGAGAATTCTTATTGGTGATCGTAAAATACCAAACCATGTCGACTTATGTTGTGGGTCTTTCCCCATGGCATTGAGCTGTCAGCTACTGCAAAGGTTTGATTAGTAGACCCTATGGTCACATAGACCGATGCTTAGTTAATTAAAACCGCTCACCGCATCGTACTTTACCTTAGGAAAATAGACTAGATGCTGATATCATTTATACTACCTCTTGCGTAGGTCTTTACTTTACTCCATCTGACCGCGACTTTCCACCTAGAAAGGAGGAGAGATTCGCTATAACATATGTCTTGTCTGAATTGTCGTATTACTAGACGCTCTATTCCTCATCTTATGCAACGGAACAGGAAATGCTCTGTTATCTCTGGTGCACATCCACCTTTGTACATGTCAGACGTTATGGATCCAATTAACACAACGCAACTGTTAACCCTCGCCATTCCTGCACATAGTTGCTAGAGTAAGCTGGCTTCTCGTCTCTCGAATACGGTCGTATAGTGCTCGCGTATGTTTTTCTTGTAGAGCTCGATCTATACGTTTTGAGTAGCTGCCCACACTATCGTGCAGTCTTCGTTGCTAGTGTAGCTGCGACACTGCTGAACTGAGTCGCGAAGAGTTGGCCTGCTATGGTGGCGATTCCGTCTTGTGATCTACTCTGGTTACATTCCTGGCTTGCCTCTTTGCACCAAGGCTCATGCTGCGGCTCTGACAGCAAATCATAATAGACATGGACATAACCTGAGATGAGCTCAACTAAGGCCTACACATCATTGTTGGAGTGTTTGGTCAATTTGTTTGTCCTCTTGTCGGCCTTCAAGCTGAAGCACAAGATTGGCGATGTACCTACTAAACCACGGGGATCGAATTCAATGTTCTGATTTTCCAAGTTGTCTTTTGCTTTTAAGATACTAAGTCCATACCTGTCTGTCCCGGGCGGATACAAAATGATACCAGCCAGTGTGGTATATCTGCGTGACCTTCCGACGAGCCAAGATGTACAAAAGATGATATGGCTATTTAAGAAGATCTTCATGACTTCGATTCTGTTGTTGAGGACAAGCCGCAAAGGCTCTCTTATAGATAACAAGTGCCTGATGATAAGGTTTTCATCTTCAATTGCACTTTTTAAGCATTAGATAACGAGTGCGTCTCATTACTCACGCCAATGAGCATTTTTGGAGGAATTCCCTAGTTCCTCTGACGATGTTTCTCTTCCTACACGCTATCTTGTCTGTGTTTTCAAGTCAGCAGCTCTGTTGCAATGCTTATCCTACTCGCATCAACCATCACCATTGTCTTTACTACTCCTCCGTAAGACTTCTACGCAGCCGACGTTATGTTGATGCCTCTAAGTCCTATTGTGAAAAGATCTTTGGAAGTCTCTGCAGCGCAGCGCTCCGCGACTGGGTCATTGTCAAACTGGCCAAATATAACAAGGAGATATCTGAACCACAAATGAGATTGTATCCTCCTTCTTGCTGTGCTCATGCGAGTTGGATTGGTTCACTTTCGAGTTTCTGCTGATAAGGTATATTTCATATTTGCAGGACTGGGAAGAGTACTAATAGACGCAGGGTTGGCACTAGATTTGCCCAAGTGTTGGCGGTACGATTGTTAGCTTTGGAATCTCAGCCATGATAGATATCTCATGCACCGTTATTATTGACATTTACCAAATTATCGGGTTTTTTTCACAATTCTAACTAGTGTTATTTACTAGCAATGATGATAGATCGCCGCTAGGGCTTTCATTTCCGTACCCTTTACTTCCCATCTTGCCTCTGTTGTTGTTCCACCCCTTATCGTCGGTTGGACAGAGTCTGTGGTAGAAATGAAAGGAACAGCCAGGCACTGATTGGAGATGGTGTTATTCGTAGACGCAGTCCCTGATCGACAATCAGGTATATGACAGTTGTTAGTTACCACAAGCCATCAAGACAAAGCTGGCGACACAATCCAGGTTTCCTCCCCTGTGCTCATGCAAAACATATAAAACTCACGAATCTAGACTGTTCCCTGCCTTCATCGGTCATTGACAAATCAGGATAGATGCGCATCTTGAACCCAACAAGACTTTACTCGCTTTCAACTCTCCCGAAGTAGCACTAATATCAGGGGCATGATTTGACTACCGAGGGTTGTTGAACTATCGTCGACTCGTGACAATCACCCCGCATTGTCAACCAGGGTTCATGATGCCGGGGATACCGGAGCCGAATAGCCCAACGTAGTATTTAAGCGAATGCGGGGAAACCACGACTTCGTAAAACGGTAAGATCGACGTCTGTCTAGCCTTGTTAGGGAGGCCATCATTTTACCCAGGTTCATCCCCTGTTCATCGCCATCGTAGTATCGTGACATCAGTGAATGCATACGTCAGGTGTTGTTGACAATACCTTGGGCCCGAGCACATTGCCAAGATGATCGGTCCGCTCCGGGCCTCGCGGTGGCCATGAGCTTAATTAAACCAACAACTATAAGTTCTCCGGACTCGCTTCTTAGAAACGTTCCTGATATGTGCCCATAGTCTCTGTCTCTTATCACATCCTTCCACGATGAGACAATTCGTGAGTCCTCTTCTTGCACTCGGCTGCCTCATTGGCAACGCCGCAGCAGCATGGCCAAATGGCCCTTTCAAGACCTCTGGTCGATGGATCGTCAATGCCAATGATGAGAAGATCAGCCTTGCTGGTGCCAACTGGCCTGGTCACGGAGAAGTCATGGTCCCCGAGGGTCTCCAGTACCAGTCTATCCAAGACGTTCTCTCAGATATCAAGGGCATTGGGATGAACGCCATTCGACTGACCTATGCTACTGAGATGGTTGATCAGATCTATGCCAACGATGGCAAGGACATCGACATCAAGACTGCTTTCGAAGAGGGTCTTGGAAAGGAGAATGGAACCATTGTTCTTGAGAAGGTCTTGAAGAACAACCCTTCATTCACCCCCGAGACAACACGTCTTGAGGTAAGATAACATGGCTGGCTTATTTCTTAGAACAATGCTGAACAGCCACAGGTGTACGACGCTATTGCTGCCGAGTGTCTCCGTCAGGAGATCTACATCAACCTTGACAACCACATCTCTGAAGCTAAATGGTGCTGTGGTGGCGAGGATGGCAACA
Organism: Fusarium palustre; assembly: GCA_014899045.1. Taxonomy (NCBI): domain Eukaryota; kingdom Fungi; phylum Ascomycota; class Sordariomycetes; order Hypocreales; family Nectriaceae; genus Fusarium; species Fusarium palustre. The sequence continues at coordinate 214,403 of JAAVUH010000224.1, forward strand.
CCTGGTGGGGAGACACCCAATTCGACACAGACAAGTGGGTTCGAGGCGGTGCTTACATGGCGGCTCACGTATGTATCTCACTTTGACGTTATGTGCCTTCATACTGACTAGTAACAGAGCAAGAACTGGCCGGCAAAGATCTCTCAGTCTCTTCGCAACGAGCCCCGTGAGCCTACCAATAACAACGAGCTCCGGGACAAGTCATACAACTGGAGTGACCTTTACAAGAACATGCGCCAGGGCGCCGATGCTGTCCACGAGGCCGACCCCAACGCCGTCATCGTCATCTCCGGTATGAACTATGACACCTATGTCACCCCCCTCTACAGTGGAGAAGAGCTCCAGCCCGGTGGTGAAGTCTTCAACCGCGACGACTTTGTAGGATACGGAAAGGACAAGCTTGTTCTTGAGATCCACACCTACGAGAACAAGGGAACTAGCTGCCCTTCTCTTCGCTACAACCTTTACAACAAGGGCTTTCAGGCAATGAACGAGTCCGATCCTAATGTCGCCGAGGTCTTCCCCGTCATGTTGACTGAGTTTGGCCAAGCGATGAATGGAGCGGACTACGAGACTGCCAAGACTTATATCAGCTGTTTGTCTGAGTACCTTCCTGAGGTTCAGGCCAGTTGGTTCATCTGGGTTATTGTTGGCCGATACTACACTCGTCAGGGTATTCAAGAGTTTGACGATTCCTGGGGAATGAAGAAGCCTGACTGGTCTGGCTGGAGGAACGATGAGTATATCGAGACTTATCTCAAGCCTCAAATCGAGGGCACACTGAGAAAATAAAGTCAGTGAGACTAGAGTTCGGTGTATATAGTTATAAATCTAACGATTGAAAATTGACAAGACCAGTGTACTCAATATTCGTGTTTCCTATCTAGGTATGCAAGACGACCCTAGTGAAATGTACAACACTATAGTATTGTCTCGCAAGGCATTTCTTTTCATGTTTAATGCAAGCGAATAGAGCCCACATAAATGTAATGAATATTTTTTAAGTGGCGACTAAGGCAACGCTGTCAGATGAGCGACAGTTGCCTTTTCTATCAGAGCCTCGTTTGTCAAACCCCTGCATGTTCATTCGAGTAATCTCAGCCGCACTCCACAAATCCCCTCATCTCGCAACCTTGTTGCATCTCACATCTGTCTTGTTACCCTGCGCGATCTAGCCAGCACGTGTCGCGATGGCGCTCGTAATTCGCGAGTCTGGCACTCTGAAGCCAGACATTCGCCTTGCTCAGGCTATCTCTGAGTTTGAGGCATTGCTGACATCCGAGCAAAAATCTGCGTTCAGAACGTCGCGCAGCCGAGCTGTCAGCACGGCACCCACGATGTCAGATGTCATGCGGCTGACTGCAGAGATTGATCTCAAAGCTACTAGTAAACATGGCCGCGGAAGATGCTTTGGACCAAGGATGACAAACACTCTTCAAGCTATCCAGCAGTTTGCAGCTTTGGGTGATATCGTAGTTGGTGGAGGACAGAATCTCATTGCTTGCGGAGTTTGGGCTGTTGCAAGGATGGCCCTTCATGTGGGTGCTTCAAGAGAATCCTTCACCAAACGTTAAACTCATTGTTATCGACAGGTCATTACTGGTTATTTTACGTACCTAGAAAGCTTGTCCCTACTCTTCATGGCCATTGGTCGGAATGCCCCACGTTATCAAGCCATGGCAGCGTTATACCCAATGTCCAAAAGACTCCAAGGCTATCTATGCGAGTACTTTACTATCATCACCAAGCTATGTCACCAATCAGTGTTATGAACCAAGAAATCTGCCATTGGTCGCTTTACCTCTACAATTAACGATCCTCAAATGAAGACGTTCAAGGATGATCTGGAGATTTGGTCCACGGCCATTAAAGAAGAGACGAACCTCTTGCTCAACCAGAAGTTTGCGGAGGAAGCGAAAGAAAACTCCATATTCCGCTCCCTCGCCACATTTCGCGCAGATGCTTCTGCTCATCAACGCAAGATCGAGCAATCTACTCGCCTTTTGGATCAATGTTCGAAACATGACTACCGAACAACATGGAAGCAGACTCGCAAGTGCGGAACAACCAGCATGTTATCACGCTGTCAAGCATATCAGCAGTGGAAAGAGGGGTCCAAAGCAACCTCGATTCTTTTCCTCGGAAAGCTTGGGGCCGGAAAGTCTGTTTTGCTGGCCAACATCGTAGATGATCTCAATTTGAGGAGCGATACCATAACTCTCTACTTCTTTGCGAGACACGACAATGAGGAGAGTATGAAACCAAGGACGATATTTGGGTGCCTCCTACGACAACTCTTAGAGCATGTCATGAACGAAAGCAGCTTCAGTCATCTATTCACAAAGACGATATCTATACTTGAGCTAGACGATATCATAACTCTCTTCCAACAGGCGAGACATGGCGAGATAGCAATCGTGCTGGACGGCCTAGATGAATGCGATGTGGAAACACAACGAACGGTTTTAAGCCATCTAGCAACGATAGAAATATTTGGATACAAGTCATGTTTATCAGTACGCACACCTGAGAACATTCCAAATTGGAAAGCAAAATCTTTTGACTTCCGCGTTCATATACCAGAGGAGAATCCAGACATAGCCGATTTTATACAGGTGGAAGTGGACAGCAGAGTTGAAGATGGTAGACTAATTACCCGAGATCCGAGTCTGGTCGAGGAAGTCAAGAAGGAGCTTATTGCAGGGGCATGCGGGATGTAAGTACTGACCTACCCCCTCTGTTTTCCCTCAAGCGACTGGTGCCAACATTCGTCAGGTTTCTTTGGGCAACCTTACAGCTTGACTCTATCTGTATTGAGGTATCAGACCACGATATCCGAGAAGCCATTCAAGATTTGCCCCGCGACTTAACAGAGACATTTAGGCGGAACCTCTCTAAAACAAGCTCGCAAGACTCCAAGAGGCTCCATATCCGGATATTCAAACTTCTAGTCAGCGCAAGAGAGCTATTGACGGCTGAGCAGCTTCGTCAAGCAGCGAGTGTCACTATAGGGCAAACAGTATGGAACCCGGACAAAGAAATTACAAGTATTCAACCGGTCCTTAAGTTCTGCGGGAGTCTAGTTATGGTTGACGAGGAAGACGAAACCGTGCGGTTTATCCACCACAGCGCACGCAGTTTTTGTCTCGATGGGCTTCACTCGGTTACTGATTGGACTTTTACCCAAGTCGAAGCAGATCAACATATGGCTGAGACACTAGTCACTTACCTCAGCTGCAACGTCTTTGAGACTCGACTGTCAAAGGGTGTGGCGCCAATGATAGATGCCAAGGAAATGCCAAAGATAGTGGCAATGACTGCAATGAGCTCGCATCATATGGGAGCAAGTATCGCCAACAGGTTGCTTAGTTCAAAGTCGAAGCTGAAACGAGATATTGGTCCAACCTTGGCAAAAGCGAGTACCAATCCCTCGCAGGGCGAACAGTTTCCATTTCTAAGCTATGCGAAGAGACACTGGTTAGGGCATACCCCTCATCTACAAGATCTCCCTTCGTTCCCCCATTGGCACATCTTGCTCGATCATCCCTCCTTCGGTATCGACCATGACAACGAACATGTTCGCAAGTTCATGCGAAAAACTTACATGACCATACAAACGTTAGATGAACTTCCGGAACTAATGTTTGGCAGTAAGCGACCCAGCAGGTGGAGACGCCTAACAACAACGAAGCCACTCTCGGGTTTGATGTCACCTCAGTGGAATAACATGATTTGGGCTTTGTCAAACGGGCATTTTCTACTTTTGAAGCATGAACTCACAAAGTACCGAGGGGCCCGAAGGATAAAGAGCTATGTAGGACTATGGTCTATATTGAGATTTGTGAGTCTACGTGCACCGTCGGTCATTGAAGTCGATATGGACTACAACCTGGCTTGTTGGCTAAGTCATATGTTTGTCTGTCTGCGAATGAATCATCCAGCGAGAGAACTTCTTGTTGGACGTATTCCAGACTCGGACGACTTACTCGCCGAGTTAATAATGCGGGCTGTTGGGAACCGCGACACTATTGCTATCTGCGAGCTTATAAAGTACAAGTCTCAGTATCAAAGCATACGGCGGACGCACCGGGCCACGGTACCTCCAATTCTCATAGCAGCGATGTCAAATCCCCCGGAGTGGGGGTTGATGGAATCAATCATACGACACAACGACAAATGGGTCCTCGATCTCCTTCGGTGGTTTTACTTCATGGACCTCCCATATTTCCAATGGGGTGTAGGAAAGAATCCCCCGCTCTCGTTTTTTACAGCGTTCCAATCGTTGAGGGAAGTTGGTGTCTCTGAACCCATAGTTGGGCTTTTGGAAGAACTATTAGATATTGCTCGTGTTCGGTTGGTGGAGCTACCGTCTTGAGGTAATGAAATGGCGGAGTTCGAGTAAGAGATACTATGTACATTTAAAAGATATAATACCACGCCTACTGTAAGAGGTCAGTTTAGGATATAATACCGTAACTGGGATGGGTGGCATTCCCAGGATCTGAGATATGGTCTAGAACCACATAAATGCCGTGTCCGACATCTTTCGGTGACCACGGCACTTGTGGCCATACATTCTTTGATGTCACTGACTCGTCTTTCGATCCTTGGAAGCATCTGGTGCTATAGAAAGTGATTTTCCTCTTGTCCAAATTGAGATGGTTGATTAACGTAATGACAGGTAGCGTAATTCATTTCATTGGTCAATACATACGATCCCTATGAAAGTGATCCGAACTTGTCCTTTTCCAGTTTAATCGCGGGGCCGGTTTCTCACGATAAGCGTTTAGATAAGATAAACCCTGCGATTCATGCAAAAACAAGATTGGATAAGAACCAGAATATAATTACATAGTAGGATCCAGTCCACAATGAGACTCGATAAATAGCTAAGGTTGATCCAGGAATTGTTGTTTTCGTTTTCGCTTTGTCTTTACTCTAGTGCAAGTACCAAGTGACAGAAACATACGGGGCCTGGTTGCTGAATGGATCCCCAACAGGGTCTCCTCTGCAAGGGTGCAGCTTACCCAACAAAGTATCGTCGAAACCAACCACGTTCCAAGAACGGATGTCTTACTTGTCGTGGAAAACGCAAGAAGTGTGACGAGAAGAAACCTCATTTTACGGCTTGTGTTCGATCCAATCAAACATGTGTTTGGCCAAATAAAGATGAACAAGAATCGCAGAGCAGTTCAGCTGCTAACGTCTTGGACTCGATTATCCCTGCCTCTGAGCAAAAGAACAGGAAGAATAACAAGTCCGAGTCAAAACGAACAATGGCTACAGACGCTCAAACCTCGATTACGGACCTCAACCTTGCTATGGAGTCTTTGGTATGCGATAATGCCATGTTGACCTTGTTGAAGGAGCTGACCTATTATCCTAGTCAACCTCTTCAGATACGCAGATCTTCGAACGATTTTTCTTTGACTGGGCTACGTCAGGGAACATCTCTGGAGGTTATACAATGAGTTGGTTTGCCAATCTATTCAATATCTACACCAACGCGAGTGTGGACAGCCTCGTGCACAAATCTATCAACGCCTTGGCCAACGCAAGTTATGGCCAAAGGTTCAACTCAGCCGAGGCACTCACCAAGGCGAACAAATGGTATGGAAGAGCAATCCAGATGCTGAAAGTCAAACTGCTTTGCATTGAGGATTCATCTTCATATTGTGATGTCGTATCAGCCATTACCCTGTTAGGGATATATGAGGTGAGTATTGTGAGTAGTTCAGCTGACTAACGGAAGTGGTGGCTGACTGCTTGCAGGGTATAATGCATGAGTCCATCGCGCTAGAAGGATCCTGGGTATCTCATATGAGTGGTGCCTCCACCTTGTTGAGTATTCGTGGACAAGACAAGATCATAAAATCCCCGGCAGAGTTCGAGGTCTCGGCAGTTTGCTTTTTGCAAATGGTACGGCGAGGAGTACACGTAATCCTGAATAACGCTGATGTTTCAACAGATATACAGTACCTTTCTTAATGGTCAAACCCCTCCTATTCCTTGGACTTCAGTTAACCAGCTGGCGTTACCAAAGTTCCCAGAGTTCTATACACACATAGAGCTCATTTACCAAGCCGCCTGCTTGTTTGCAGAGTGGAGAACCGCCTTACTTGAATACAAAGCAGATGAGGGTCTGGAAAGACTGTCGGATGTCGCAAGCCAGGCCGCGATATTGGACAGACGGTTTGAAGAATGGTCTCAAAGTGTGCCTCCGGCTTTAAAGTACATGACAGACTTACTACCAGTCAAACAGTACCCAGAATGGTTGCAACCTCTGATCGATAGCCCATGGAAACCTCTCAATTGCCACAGCTACCCAACACTTATGGTGAAGATACTCTGGAGATTCTACTGGCTTGCTCGGGCCATTATCAACCAGGCACTTTTGTTCACATATGACATCCTTCAAGAGCGGAAAGGAAAAGCCGAACACAGATTGCCTTCCCGAATAGACATTGAGGATAGGATTTTGTCGTTCACTGATTTGTTATGCGAATCTTGTATATCGACTTTTGTCGGTATTTCCAAGGGCGATCCGCAAATGGAGGCCGAAAAAGTACCAACTCTGTTAGGATACATCATCTTGCAAGTGTTGCCAGCTCTCGGACTATTCTACGAGCAAATCGTTTTCACTGGCGTTGATATCCTAGGAAGAAGAGAGTGGGTGGCTAAGATGAGACACTTCCTTCGGGTCAATTTTGGTATAGCGAAGGGCATTACTGCAATTCCCCCTTCTCTAATTGGAAAGATTCCTATTCAGACTTGGGGTCTTCCGGATGAGTTTCATCGGGGTATTAAATAATTCCAAAATATCTAGGTACAATTACAAAACGTTGTCATTTGCTTTGACTGTGACTCTCAGCTCCATCGCAATGACACTACATGACGAATAATTGAATCATTCATGAGACAAGCTTTCGGGATATGTGCCGGAACATGTGTTTAGTCAACGATCCGCTCGTCGCGCATGCGTCAATACGTATCACAGCATCCAAGTGTTGGCGTCACTATCAATCATCGAAATTGCATCGTTTGGATTCCCTTGGAAGCATTTTTCAGTTCAATTTCAAGAACTTATAAAAGTTAGCATGGAGAAGATAGGTAGTATACACCGAGGCTGTTTTGAAGTCCTAAGTCAATATTACAGTGCCTACCTACCCGGTAGCGAAAACATGGCTTCGCGGCCTCCGCGTTTTGGTATGAAGTCGCGACGGCGAAAAAACAATCTTCCAATTACAGCGGCTTGCAGTGCCTGTCAGGTGCATCGCATAATAAAAACCGGTACTGCCTTGTGACTGACAGAAGTATTAGTCGGCTTTAGTGAGTACGTAGCCTAAGAGTGTGCTAACATTTCCGTCTGGTCTGCATTGAGTGCCTATTTCTGCCTGCCTTTGTGCTGGTAGAGGTCGGGTGGCTGTGCAGCCTAAGCCACCTGTTTCATTCGTCATGACTACGCTAGAGTCCACTGGGGCCTACCTAGTCAGAGACGGCACAATATTCCATACGCGTAAAGGCACTTCCGCGTATCAGGTTCGGCACCCAATGTCGACACTTCAGCATGTTTAGTGCAGATAACATTTATGCTTAAAGGGCTACTTTGTTTTACTGCACTACTTTTGATACATGAGAGCCCTGATAACAGCGTCTAAATATCTATTTGCCAAGCCATGATCGAACGTAGCCTGCTAAAATGCCGACCGATGACTCTCCGACCAAAGACTACACTGTGCCGCAGTGATGCCATGAAATGTTAATGCTGTTATTGTCAGCAAAGATGAATTTCTTCAATACGCGTAAACAATCGTCCAAGGCTTGATTGCATTCAATAACAAACTACTATTTAATTCACACGTTTACGTTTTTGTTCATTTTCATCAATTCCCAAGCTCTTCTGTGCTGTCTTGTTTTTATCATATTCCAAAGTCTAAACTCTGCAGACGTGATCACAACGACGGTACTTCATCCCTGCCATATCGCCGACATCACTGCAACTTCCACCGAGTCGATTTGCTACACCCATAAACCTTCACCATGGGCTTCTTCGATAGTCGTTTCTTCGAGCCGACATGGAAGAACAAGGTCTTGATTCTTCAAGTCGCCTTTACACTTCTCGTTTTCATCTTGGGTGTCGCCAAGATAGCCACAACGCCATCCGGTATCCCCATGAACAGAATGGACATTGTTGCTATCACAATGGTTAGTCATCCCCATTACTTTTACAACCTGGTCTACCACGCGCTTACACATCTTTAGAGTCTCAAGTCGGGAGTCTTCCTTGCCTATGAGATCGTGACCATGAAAGTGGAGAAATTCAAGAGGTTCGGAAGCCTCAAAGCCTACGCCGTACTCAACACCATCGACGTGTTTTTCTGGGCGGCTGTTATGGGCTTCTCATTCAAGAGTGTCGACACAATTTGTTCCGGCGCCAACTGCGCCATCGGTGTTGTTACAGGAGTAATGGCTCTCATAAACTCGTACGTATGATTTTTCAATCGCATTCGACCATTGCTAACACTTTCTACAGTGCTATCCATTTCTGGGCTGCCGTCATTGCCTGGAAAAACCATAGGCATTTCAAGACGTACGGCGTTTCGCGTGGTCAGGATGAGCCTAAGAATGTGCGCTCTACCTATGGAGTCTAGAAAAAAATTAGATGGACTAGAATTCTAGACAAAAAGCAGTCGTAGTAAAATGGCTGAGATTTGTATCGAGGCTGACGAGACTCGGGTTTTAGTTGGTGTGTCTTAAAATAGCTAGCACTAACTGCGTTTGTCTGGGCGTTGACATATACGCGTATGCGGAAACTATTTGTTCGTTTGTCGTATAAAAATTCAATATCCACTCGGTTGACCGAACCTACGAGCGAGCTTGGTGATTAGTGTGACTGATTGATTACTGGTAGATTTATATAAGATCCCAACTGCCTCTTTTCAATAAGACTGTTTTTTTCATTTTAACAAATTGAACCTGTCGACACCTGCATCATGTCAGCAGCACGGGAACGTAACTCTGTTTACGAGACACAGTATTATGAGCTTGAAGGGAGCACGCCAAATCTCGTGACTCCGCCACAAAATGAGGTGGTGGCAGAACTGGAAGCAACAACAGCCGGACGAGGTATTGATTAATCTGTTTCTAGACCAAACACTCCTAGCTGACACGACGACAACAGATGACGGCCGTATTGACATTGACCTCAGTTCGCGTTTAGTTCGACGTCTTTCGCGACTAGCTCCAACTGGAAAAGTGGAAGTGCCGCCAGACCAACACTCAAGCCTCCCGCCTCCACCGGCCTACTCGGAAATAGGCCAGTCCAGCATTTGCCTTAACATTGTCATCCAAGTTGTTGGCAGTCGAGGCGATGTCCAACCATTTGTCGCCCTTGGCACAGAATTACAGCGCCATGGCCATCGAGTCCGACTCGCAACCCACGGCCATTTCGACAAATTCGTTCGTGATGCAGGTCTCGAATTCTACTCCATCGGCGGTGATCCCGCTGAGCTGATGGCGTACATGGTCAAGAACCCAGGTCTACTTCCCAGCATGAAGACGCTAAAGGGAGGCGAAATTCAGAAAAAGCGAAGGATGGTCAATGAGATGCTTCACAAGTGCTGGGATTCCTGCATTCGTCCAGACGAGTTGACTGGACAGCCGTTTGTTGCAGACGCAATCATCGCCAACCCGCCCAGCTTCGCCCACATCCATTGCGCTCAAGCCCTGGCTATCCCGGTACATTTGATGTTTACGATGCCTTGGACTAGCACAAGAGAATTCTGTCATCCACTTGCAAATCTCCAGAAAAACGGGAGTGAAATGTCTGCAAGCGCTGCAAATTACGTCTCTTACACTCTGGTGGAATGGATGACATGGCAAGGGTAAGTGAGCTACAAACCGTCCTCCACATGTTTTACAAAGCTCATTTCATCACAGACTTGGTGATGTCACCAACGCCTGGAGACACACATTAGACCTCGAGCCAATACCGTTCAGCGAAGGACCGTGTCTGGCCGAGACACTCGGAGTACCTGTCACATATTGTTGGTCGCCAGCTTTAGTCCCCAAGCCAGCGGATTGGGCCGAAAATATTGGTAAGATTTGTTTATATCGTGTCCGGTTTTTAGTTCGTTCTGACTTTTATAGATGTTTGCGGTTTCTTCTTTCGCGATATGCCATCGTACAAACCCGACGCCGACCTGGAGAAATTCCTTTCCAGTGGACCACGTCCTATATACATAGGTTTCGGCAGTATTGTCATTGACAACCCCGAACAGCTGACAGCAACAATCCGTGAAGCTGTACGTGCAACGGGCACTCGAGCTATCGTATCGCGAGGGTGGAGCAAACTTGGAGGAGACTCTCCTAGTGATGACAATATTTTCTTTCTTGGCGATTGTCCCCACGAATGGCTGTTCCAGCAAGTCTCAGCCGTCGTCCACCACGGTGGTGCAGGAACAACTGCTTGTGGACTGCTCAACGCCAAACCGACTGCCATTGTCCCGTTCTTTGGAGAGTAAGTTTTGCTAATACTCATGGTGTCGTTCTTCTCAATACTAATATGTACCTTCCAGTCAACCATTTTGGGGACACATGGTGGATGCCGGTGGCGCTGGTCCAGCTCCTATCCCATTCAAGAATTTGAACCAACACAACTTGGCAGATGCTATACGATTCTGTCTGACACCACGAGCATCTTCTTCAGCTCGCACTATCGCCGAAAAGATGTCTCGCGAAGCAGGTGTACGACGCGCTGTCGCTTCTTTTCACGCTAATCTGCCTCTCAACAACATGCGTTGCGATATTCTACCGAATCAGGCGGCATCATGGACGCTGAAAAAGAGTGGAAAGACTCTCAAATTATCCAAGATTGCTGCTGAGGTTCTTGTGGGCAACGACAAGATCTCATGGAAGAATGTCAAAGCGTATGTTTCGTATTACAGTATACTCGTAGCTTCAGCTAACAGTTCCTAGCCATCAGTCTCATCCTATCCATATCGAAAACCGACGCTGGGATCCTGTCACTGCTAGTCTTGCATCGCTCACCACAACCAGTATCGGCATGGTAACTTCAGCTTCTGACATTATCATCAAACCCATACAGGCATTCCGTCCTGTGCGCTCAGAAGACGCGAGAAGGGCTTCAAGTAGTCGGGATTCAACTGAGAGAAATCCCAACAGCCAACGTTCCAATGATCTGGGCAGCGGTAACGACGATGACGTTTTCGGAAGACCAGCGGGTTTGACAGTTCCTCTCCAGCTGAACAAGAGCCGCAGCACAAGTGATTTACATCAACAACATGGCGCTGTTGCCGCTCTGAAGGGATCCGCTGCTGGTGTTGGTGGATTCTTCAAGCACTACTCGAAGGGCGTGTTGCTTGATCTCCCTTACGCGGTTACCGAAGGTATGCGAAACGCGCCGAAACTCTACGGCAGTCAAGCTTACGACCCTGGCGCTGTGACCGACTGGAAATCTGGCAGTGTTGCCGCTGGTAAGAACTTCGCACATGGCATTGTCGAAGGTATCGGGGGTGTAGTCATGGAGCCTATAAGAGGGGGTAAGAAAGACGGCGCGGCCGGAGCAGCAAAGGGTTTTGGTATTGGGTTGTTGAACATGACTACCAAATTGACTTCTGGCGCTGTGGGACTTGTTACTATGCCGGGTCAAGGTATATACCAGAGTGCAAGGGCCCTTGTGAGGACGGATACAGGCAAGAGTATTGTGGAAGCGAAAAAGACTGAAGGTGTTGATCTTGTCCAAAGGGCTGATAGGGAAAAGAGGCAATGGTACCAACAAATGGTTATGGAGGCATATGAAAGCGCACAATATAGATAGAGCCGCGCAGGAGCTGATATGATCTTAAAACTATCTTGTAGGGTAGTATAAATAATATTGTAATTGTAACATCATACAGTCAAGGCTCATGCCTTGTTCAAGTCCTCAACCGCACGCTCTATCAACGTCTTTGTTTGTTCAGGAAGATCTGCGTTCTTCAGTGCTGACATCCTTTCTTGCCAAGCCTTCCAGCGATCGCCGCAGAAGCCTCTCCATTCAGCTCCATCATTCAGACTGGCGCCAGGCTTAGCCATCTTTCCGTCAAATTTCTTGCCTTCTTTCGTTGCACTGGCTAACGAGTCGCCGGCGTAAATGAACCAGACTGAAGCAGCTTTCAATAGTTTTTGTGAAGTCTTTTGCGCGATCTCATTGGCGGCGGGATCCTCAAGGGCCTCGCGCAAGGTCCAGATGGCGTAGAGCGCAAAGTCATTGATTCCAGCTGCGGTGATTCGAGCGAAGAATGCGTTGATGTTGACGCAGGCATCTTCGGAATCTTCTTGCGCTATTGATACTCTAGTAAGTACTTGTTGCTTCTGAGGATGTAGTTCAAAACATACCACGGTCAAGTTCATCTCGTGCTGTAGAGCCAAACAAGGGAAGATCCCCCCAGCGCGTCTCCTCCTCCCAAACAACAAACTTCTTGGCCTTGTCGCCAGAAGGTGCAAGCTCCTTTATCGCCTGCATGACTTGCACTAGCTTATCTTGTCGATCATGAGGGGTCTGCTCGGCAGCGGTGAGGATAGCCGACCAGAGAGCATGCAGCTCATCTTCAATTTTAGAAGCATCTTCGTTCTTCTCAATTGCATTCATGCAAGGGCTTGTGATTTTCTGCGCAGCATCTTGTGCAGATACGCTGTTGTCTGCAAGAAGGTCCTTGATATTGTCGGCCATGTTATATTTGATGTGATGGAGCAAAGTGAATGCAGGTCAAGAAATGAAGGAGTGCGAAAGAGATGCGCTTCAATGCGGAGTTGTAAGACAAAAGTCCGTACTAGAGCGGCACCAGGTATCCGATTTGTTATTCTACGCTGAAGTGGTTGCGAATCACTGCTAGTCCATCGCACACATGGGACTCATTGAAACAGCCAAATGCCGATCACGACCCGCTTTTGTTGCGGTATTTTGGCTTGACTGGCCACGATTGATTTGACTATATACCGGACCTACATCCGTTTTAAGCAGGTGGTGATACTATCTCGAACTCAATAGATTACACGGCCAATGATAGTGTTGGAATGAATCACCTGCCTTTTGTTGCTGATAATGTATGTGTTTTGAATCTCCGAGGTTAAGATGGTCTGATGGATAGATATACCATGAGGAATGGGATATATAAAGAGGACGGAAAACGGTGGCAAAGTGATTGCTTGTTCTGGCAAGCTGCTCTCATTCCTTCGTTAGTTATTCGTTGTTGAACAGACCGTTTTACAAGATGCTCTTCTTCAAGGTATGAACCCCTTTCTTAAGAGAATCTCTATTTAGGCAACTGACCTTGTCAACCTCAGTCCATCGCCTCTCTCGCAGCTCTAGTGAGCGTAGCTGTCGCTGGCCCTATCGAGAACCGCCAGTCTGCCACACGATGCGGAAGCACCAGCTACACTGCTGCTCAGGTCCGGGCCGCTGCCAACGCTGCGTGCCAGTACTACCAGAGTGATGATACTGCCGGTAGCTCCACCTACCCTCACACTTACAACAACCGAGAGGGCTTTGACTTTATTGTGAACGGTCCTTACCAGGAGTTCCCTATCAAGACCAGTGGTGTTTACACTGGAGGTATGTTGCGCAGCCTTTTCTGTTGTGTGTCGTTGCTGACAGTATCTCCCAGGCTCCCCTGGTGCTGACCGCGTGGTCATCAACACCAGCTGCCAGTATGCTGGAGCTATCACACATACTGGCGCCAGCGGTAACAACTTTGTTGGTTGCACTGGCACCAGCTAAGCCATTATGCTTCGAAGTACATAGTTGATACTTTCTCACTGGTACAGCCAGTGTCAGCAGTGTTTGAGCGATGCGTTGCGTGTAAATAGCTTTACGATAAATTTATCCGACATTAAATATGTCTATCATTTCTTATGTTTATGTTGAAGTACATAAGCCCCATTTGCTACCGAAATAACAATCCTTTTTTTTCTATGGTTTCATCCCGAATGCCTGTTTGCCCGAAGCCATGCTTCAGAGTTAACAATATAGAGTCCAAGTGTCCAGGCTCAACTTCTTGATGATCTTGCTGAACCTATCGGAATCAGCAGCAGCACCAGTAGTTGAGCAAATCTTCTTTTTGTCGCTGGCCTTGACATTTGGTGCGCCCTTGGGGTACTCGACGTTGAACACGGGCTTGTCTCCATCGATGTATGGTGCATACAAACCACACTCGCTATACTGAATACATTGTTCGTTGACGGCGAAGCCGACGTATGGAAGGACCTTCTTGGTGACCTCTCCGCTATTCTTCATGCCCATGACCATGTTGTATTTCGCCGCTTCCTGGGAGAGGAACTTGACATATGAAACTGTGTCGGCTTGGGTAAGACCAAGACCGTTGTCATTGTTCTAAATGAAAGATTAGTATCAGTTGAAGTGAGACATTGTCGTCGCGAAACTTACATAAGCATCCATATTATCAGGATCAATAGCGTCGCATCCCTTGTCTGCCGCAACCTTGATTCTCTTGGCCATAATGGCTCGGATCGCAGTGCTTTTGGTGTTGACCCATTTCTCATCCGGCCATCCATCCATGACCTTTCCTAGGTCTTTGGCGGGGAATTCATCCTTATCATCGCGCCAATCCTCCCAAGACCCAGCGCTGAAGTAGCAAATGACATGCTTTCCAGCTTTCTGCAAAGCTGTGAATGTTTCCTTGCTGTTGTCGTAGAGATCAAGGTCATAGACGGTAACGCTTGGGTCTAGTTTGCTAGTGCCTCCTGACGGTAGCTTGAGTGCCTGGTTGAGGATGATTTCCCATTTGGCACCGACCTCCGGTTTCCAGAGTTCTTTACGCTTTGAGGTGGTCTTGGCTCGAGGGCTGACGGCGTCAGCAGAGACCGCGAGGAAGGCGACGGCCTGGAACACTGAAGTGAGCTTCATAATGAATTGTGTGTTGGCAACGGGAATGAATGTTGGATAGAGAATTGTTCCAGCTTCGAAAGTTATTTGTACGAAATAAATGACTTTTTTCAAGTCGTACGAGTGCGACTGCTTTGTAAACACATCTTGGCAGTAATGTTCCAGCCCATTCCTTCAACCGTTCCTGGGCTAGATAGACCGGACGGGCCGCTTTGGGGTGCAAGGGTCTCATCCTTCAGCGGAGGTCACTGTGCATGGAATGTAACTCTGTCAGGATCGGGTACCCGTACACACATTCCTGTTGCATTGCAAGGCTTCTGAACCAACCAGGCAAAATGAGGTAGGATGTGAACTTAAAGCTTAATTGCCAGTCTTTATATCAAAAACCTACTGTGTTAAATACCTATGCTCAACTGCCAAAACGTTGCTCCAGAAGATGGCATTGACGGAGAAGAAGAGGATGAGACCCCGGCATGGAAAATGGATACTTGTGCCATAATAGGAAGGTAGAGGATCGCGACCGGAAGATTACCAATATATATGAGGCTTGGGTCAGTTTTTAATGGGCTGTCAAGCACAAACTATTACGACTGTGACAGCACGTCGGTCCCGGCATCCCGTGCCCTTCCAGGACCTGACAAGCTTAAAACAATACGAACAGACATCTCGGTCCCGAAGACTTCAGATGACTTAGAGCGATGTGACACGTCGGAAATCCTCTAATTCGTGCAATATGGACGGAGAGTTATGCCGAATTGCCAAGTCTTTCGGGAATTTTTACGACTCTAATCCGGTCATCGATTCGACTACAGTTGCAGCAGTGGTTGGTCAGCAAATAATGTTTCCATCCTGTAAAACGTGGCCACAGATATTACTTAAGGAATTTAAACAATCTGATGGGTGAAGCCCGCACAGGTTCTTGGTAAATACACGTCCAATCCCATCATGAACAATCGCTAGCATCTCACCGTAACTCTTCTGTGACCTTTTGACTCAGCTTGACCGACCAGTACATTAGAGCTTCATCATACTCGGCAGTGTGTTCGTCCTTTCCAGCACCAAACCACGACTTCTTCAATGCTTCGATCCTAGTGTGGTCCTCCAGATGACCTAACCATCGAACCATGGTGAGATATCCACTGTCAAGGGCCCCCGAGATCCAAGCATGGTGGGGACTCAGAGCCTCTCCACACATGGCAAATTTACCTCCGCAAAGGATGTGCTGAAACTCTGGGTACATATACTTGAACTGCCCAGGTCCGAAAAGTGCGAATGCACCACCTGTGTATGGATCGTGGGACCAGGCGTAGGCGTGGTGAGTAACATATTGGCTTCTGAGAAAGTCAACAGTGATAGTTGGATCACTCTTAGACCACAACTTGACTAAGTCCTGTAGAGACTGTGTGACTACCGTGTCGTCGATGGACGGGTCTTGTTTCGTATAATCTGGGATCAGAGCTCCCATGCGTGTGGCATCTTGTGCCCAGCTGTACGAAACCATGAGTACAGCTGGTTTATCACCGTCATCCCAAGACGGGTAGACAACGTTGCTGACTGAGAGGTCAGTGCTTGACACGCCGCCAATGGTGTCGTCCGTAGTGGAATCTTTGTACATGCCCTTCCACCAACGCGTCTTGAACTTGATGGCCACTTTGCAGGCACGGTCATAACTGAGGGCGCGGATGCCAGTGAGGATCTTCTTCTGATAGCCAGGAAGTCCAAATCCAGGGACGAGGCCCGAGATATCCATACGTTGTAGAGGGCCCATGGCAGTTGTGTTGAACACCATGTCGTAGCTTTCGGGCTTCTTCGCACCAGCTAGCGTCACCTCTATCTTGTCGCCTGACTCACTCTCTGACATGGCGACTACTGGTGTGTTGGTCTTGACCTTGAAAGAAACGGGGTTATCAGGAACCCAATTCTTGTCCTCGATGCATTCGTTCATCTTGTCGGTGACAATAGACATGCCTCCCTCTAGACGCCACCATGGCTTGCCCTTGGCGGCTTGGAAGTCACTGTAGTCGCAGAGTGATTCAATGAATGCCTGATCGAAAAGCCCGGTAGATCTAACACCCAAGTTAGTGGATGGCCGGAAAGGTGACTCAAGATACTCACGTCTCAGCAGATTCAGCCTCTTCGGTTTGCTCATACGTCAACCTATCATTGTTAGTCTCTGCCAATGTCTATTGCGACTGGCCTTGATGCTACTCACTTCGGGTCTGTGTGCATGAGCCAAGCTCTAGTAGAGTAGTTGTCAGAATCACCGTCGATCAAGGCTTTGAACTCTTCGTTCCAGTTCTGTCCAAGCCTGGAGATGATGTCGACAATCCTGTCCTCGTAGGCCTTTCCACTACTTCATGTTAGTCCTCAATTCAACTCGACAAATGTTTGCATACCTGGGAGCATAAGAAGGGTCGTTAGAGTAATAATGCATTTGTGGCTCGCAATTGGCGTTTAGAACGTAAGGCTCTTTGGGGAGTTTCAGTTCCTTGATGAGATTAAGGGTGCTACAGTTCCTGTCAGTGCGTATTAATGAATAGTAGACATTGTGTCTGCTTACGACTGCATGGCTGGAATTTCCGGTATTCGCATCGCTCCAATATCATAGTAGTTGTGGGGAGAGTCGCTTTCATCAGGGAAGTTGTAGGTATAACATCGCCCGCCAATTCGATCAGAAGCTTCATAAATGTCCACGTTATTGATCTTGAGATACTTGAGCATCATTGCAAGGTACAAGCCCGTAGCGCCAGCGCCAACAATGGCGACACGGCCTTTGTATTCTGGGATCTCCGACAGAGGGTCATCAGATGGGGCTGCGTGAGATAGCCTTTTCTGAGGTAATGGCTCAGAATAGTTGACATCTTCGTTGAGCTTGGCGCGCAACTTTCGCAGGTGCTTATTAAGAAGATGCTGAGCGTAAGCGATTCGAAGACCAGATGGAAGCTCTGGAAGCGGCTCCAATGGGAGAGCGGGGAGATGCTCAGCACGAATAGCCATTTTTGTCACGATGAATAAATACAAAACTTTGATGCGTTTGAAGGTCTCTAATTCTTTCTTCACATAGTCTTTGTGGCGATCAATATGGACGTTTTTATACCCAGACATTTGATCATTGACACCAGCATGTTCATCCAGCTCAAATGGTGCATGCGGGCTTACGCAGCTGAAAAATATCACATTCCTGTCATTGGTTTCCTCGTGATATTGGCGTACCAATATTTACTGATGTGGCCAGATGTGGCGAGCTGAATGAGCAGAGTTGCGGGGAAGAAAGACAATTTGAGCAAATGTCTCACCTAGATATCAATGTCTGATGGTCTGGGAGGTTACGCGTCTACGGCTGACGGCATAGTTGGGTTGGAAATAGAATATTAATTTGACATGTGGAATAGGTATTACGAGAGCCTAGCTGAGACTGTAGCTAATAATGTTCAGGGTACGTTGAATGTTGAAATCCACTTCCTACAATCACTCGCAATTCTTTAAATGACGTCTTCACTTTGAAGACACACTTACAATTGGCTAAGCGACCCCCCACATGAGAAGCAACTTTCTGGACCAAGCAAAGCGATCCCATCCCATTCAACTCAACTCAACATCCTTACACCGAATTCCAGACCTCAATCCATTTGTCTCACCTGCTTGTCCACACCCAAAATGCCGTCCAATCACCTTTTCCAATACTCGGTTGTCTCAGCCCTCATGGATGGAGTCGCCGAGACAGGCATCACCATTGCTGACCTGCTCAAACACGGAGACCACGGTCTGGGAACCTTTCGACACATGGTCGGGGAAATGATTATCCTTGACGGTGTCCTCTACGATATGAAGCCAGATGGATCAGTCATCGCGCTCGATAACGACGCTTGCACCAGCCAAACAGCGCCTTTTGCGATGATCACTGAGTATCAGCCCACAGCGACAATCTCCAAAGAACTCAAAACCAAAGATTCGCTCGCCAATGTTCTATCAGAGCTATTACCAGGAACAAAAAATCACTATTTGGCTTTCCGAGTAGAGGGCACATTCAAGTCAGTCACTGTGCGAACCGTGGGAGGACAGCAATCGCCTGGTGAAAGCCTCGCTGAGCTTGGAAAGCGTCAAGCTTCGCATACGTTTGATGATATCAAGGGTACCATTATTGGATTTCGATCACCCACTTTTATGCAGGGTATCAGCGTTGCGGGCGATCATCTACACTTCCTGTCGGCAGACAAAAAGGTTGGTGGTCATGTATTGGCAGTCGAAGGCGATGGAAAGTTGAAAGTCACTGCTGCACCTATTACGGCCGTCAACCTACAATTACCTTCAGAAGACGATGCCTTTAATCAAGCCAAGCTTGCAAGAGATGATGAGGGAATAGCTGCGGTTGAAGGCTGATGGAATCAAAAGGATACAATACACGTTGTCAAGCAAAGTATTTTTTTTTTTTTTTTTTAGAGAGAGAAATGGGTCTAATAACAACGTGCGTGTGATGTGATTGAGCCAAGTCAAACGGCCTGCA
This sequence comes from Fusarium palustre, assembly GCA_014899045.1. NCBI lineage: Eukaryota > Fungi > Ascomycota > Sordariomycetes > Hypocreales > Nectriaceae > Fusarium > Fusarium palustre. Next base: position 233,809 of record JAAVUH010000224.1, read on the forward strand.
GGTACACGTGGAAATAAAATCTGAATGTAACTTTGCGAGTTGTACGAAGTAGTCAGGCGGTATATAGAGTGGAGAGTTTCATTCGGCTACGTCGCCTGTCTAGGCAGGTGTTAAGCCCTCTACCAAAATATTTCGACAGAATGTTCATGGGCTAAAAGGATTTTCAGTAGTCCCTAGATGGACCGTACGTCTTACTCCACTCTGTTAGATATCAGACTTCAAATATCAGAGCAAAATGTCGAGACTAGTAACAATAGTAGCCACATTGATACCTTGTCATTAGGCCTCATAAATCAGATTCACTTCGTTGACCCTTGGCAGTCAGCACTAGAAATTCCCCGCAGGGGCTCTCTATATGTGGCACGAATTATTGCCATAGCCAATTGTTCTTATACGCCGATCATAGCCCAAACCCTCCAAGAGGGGAACCGGGGGAACTGAGTTGTACTCCAAAAGCGCTATAAAAGCACTGCTCACTTGCAAACTAGGTTTATATATCCCTGACCGCACTTGTCGCACAATAGTCAAGGATGCACAGCCTCTTCATCCTTTCTCTGGTGGCCCTAACCACCAGCGTCGGTGCCACAGCGAAAGGGGGCTGTAAATGCTTTCCCGGTGACTCTTGTTGGCCTTCTGAAGCCGAATGGAATCGTCTCAACGATACTGTCGGAGGTCGTTTGGTGGCGACTGTGCCCTTGGGAAGCCCTTGCCATGACCCAAATTACAATGCCGAGGAGTGCAAACATTTGCAAAGCGAATGGGTCTACTCTTCAGTCCAGTAAGACGCCATCGCCAACCATTTTTGGCCTTGCCCATTTTTGGCCTTGCCTGTTCCTAACAATTCGTAGTTCCGGGTCATCTTCATCTATGATGGCGCCTATCTTCGCTAACCAGACATGCGATCCCTTCCAGCCTAGAGAAAGGCCTTGTACCCTGGGCAACTATGTCCAATATGCTGTCAATGTTACTTCGGCTGAAGACATTACCGCTACCTTGAAGTTTGCTCACGAGAAGAACATCCGATTCGTTATCCGCAATACTGGCCATGACTACCTCGGCCGTTCAACTGGCGCCGGAGCACTTTCGGTCTGGACTCACTACCTGAAAGACACTGAAATCATTGATTGGAAAGACGAGTATTACAAAGGCAAAGCCCTCAAGGTCGGCGCAGGAGTCCAAGGTTTCGAAGCTTTGGCTGCTGCGCATGCAGATGATCTTGTTGTTGTGACTGGAGAATGCCCGTCTGTAGGTCTTGCCGGAGGATATACGCAAGGAGGCGGCCACTCCGCCTTGAGCACAAACTTCGGCTTGGCGGCAGATAATACCCTCGAGTTCGAAGTTGTTACTGCTGACGGAAAACTGGTTACGGCAAATAGAAGCCAGAACAGTGACCTCTACTGGGCTCTAAGCGGAGCCGGTTCTGGAAACTACGGAGTTGTGATCTCAGTGACAGTACAAGCGCACCCAGAAGCAGAAGTCAGCGGAGCCAGTTTTCTTATCACAGCACCCGAGGATAACCCAGGCCTTATTTACGAAGCCATCGACGCTTTTCACGCTGCGCTTCCGAAGATTGTTGACTCGGGTGTCATGATCATTTACTTCTTCTCCGAATCGTTCCTCCAGATCCCCGCCTTGACAGCTTACGATAAGACTGAAACAGAGGTTAGGAAAATCCTTCAACCTTTGGCTGATTCTCTTACTGCTACCGGTATCAATTTTGAGCCAACGTTTAACCACTTTTCGAGCTACTACGAACATTACAACCACTATTGGGGACCTCTTCCTGCTGGAAATATTCAAGTGGGAACTCAAATATTTGGCGGCCGCTTGCTGCCTCGCGATAGGGTCAATGAGTTCGCACCTACTGCACGAAAGCTAGCCGAGATGGGTATTATTTACATCGGTGTAGGACTCAACGTATCCAGATTCGGCGGTGACAGTGGCAACTCAGTTCTGCCGCAATGGCGAGACTCCCTTGTTCAGGTATCTTTGACTCTTCCCTGGGACAACGCAGCTCCCTGGGAGGAAATGTTAGCCGCTCAGAAGAAGATGACCGAAGACATCCAACCTATTATCGAGGCCGCAACACCAGGTGCCGGAGCTTATATCAACGAGGCCGATTTCCAACAGAAGAATTGGCAGGAGACTTTCTATGGTCTCAACTACGATAAGCTTGTTCAGATCAAAAAGAAGTATGATCCTGAGCATTTATTCTATGCTACAGTGGCGGTTGGAAGCGAGGAGTGGGATGTTGCTGAGAATGGACGTATGTGTAGAACAGAGCTTTGACGTTCTCCTTAGTACTAATGATTTGATCAAGTCAGCCTAGCTACTTAAATCCCTTTCCATGTAAATTCAAGATCCTGTAATAGCATCTAGTTTTATGGGAGATACTTGGTTCTATATCTCGTGGTCTTCAAGCTAAATGAGGAAGATATTCTAGTAATGGAGCTCAGGATCATAGTTAGGAAAATCAGGTATATGTCGCTCAAGCATATTGTTGTGAAATTAGTCTGTATCTAGGCAATAAGGGGTGATTAAACCCAATGATAGAATGAAGTCTATTCACGGCTAGCCAACGAGTAATCAATTTACGTGATTGAGGTCAGACTTTAAGCTTTAGTACTCTCGCCCCGTCACTGTAATGCGTATTGAACAGTTGTTCAGAAGCAGCCACGAGAACTTCATAGACTCACCGCTAGTTTCCCAGTCTACTGCCAAGCTATTTAATGATAGACAGTTACCAATAGGGTCCTGTACCTATTACTTACCATCGATAACCCCTTGCTCACAACCGCCTGCATCCATCCATTCGCTAAAGATGTCAGCATCCAGCAGTATAAACGAGGCTCTTGTAGCTCAGGTTTCAGAAAGTGAGGTTCCGGTTCCGTGGTGCGAAGAGTACAAGAAAATGATTAGTGGTATGGAGTAAGTACACGCACTCGGCTTTGCAGTAACCTGTGTATATGGGTTGACCTACTCTTTAGTTTTGCGGCGTCTAGAGCGCCAGAGATGCAGAATTTCAAACTCAATATGAAGCGGAAACTGCTTTCATTCAATGACAGAAGCATTCCTGAGGGCAGCACTTTAGCATCTCTCACTTCGAGGCGTATGGCAGTTGCTAAGGGTATGTTCGGGCGCTTAGGCGCTAATGTGAATATCGAATCCTCGTTCTTTATTAACTGGGGCTGCAACACCTTTATCGGTGACGGTGTTTATATGAACTGCGGGTAAGCCATAGCGACTAGTTTTCTCTCTTTCACCGATAGCTACGGGAGACAACTGGGTAGCTAGGTAATTGCTAACTGTTATGAATCAACAGTGTTTCAATTCACGATAACGCCCCCGTCTTTATCGGCAACAGGGTGCTGATTGGCCCGGACGTTTGTATCTGCCCTGCTACGCATGCACTCGATCCTGAGGTGCGGCGGGAAGCCCACGGTACGTCTTTTGCCCTTCCTATCCGTATTGAGGACGATTGCTGGATTGGTGCTGGCGCCTTGATTCTGCCGGGGGTAAGTATTGGACGGGGTTCGACTGTAGCTGCGGGAGCCGTGGTCGCTAGAGACGTGGAGCCGTTCTGTCTGGTAGGGGGTGTACCAGCGAAAGTTATTAGGAGGCTAGATGGAACCAAATAAACACCAGTTGAAGAGCTATATACCGACCACTAGGTTATGCGGGTATTACGGAGACTGCAAGAACGTAGGTTTGAAGACGTAGGGTGCCCGGGGTTACGTGATAATGTTATGTCTCCTCTTATCACGCATGACCGGCTCAATTGAAGCCTACTCAAGAAATCCTAGAATGACTTACAGAAGAGGCTTGATAGTGGCATAGGCACTTATAGCTTCACATCGGTGTCAGTCAAGCCAGTCAAGTCATTCCTGCTTTCCTTACCTTGGCCTATCAAAAGCTTCTCTGACACCATCCAGTGACGAAGCTTGCGAATGTGCAATGCGGCTTGCAGGGTTCTTAACTGGCTGGTCTTGGGCTGAAATTCCAATTCAGTAGATTCAACCCTCACTTATTGGAATCAGCCTGAGATTTCTCTTATGATCTGCCGTCAGCCGCGTCTGATGACCCCGCTTCTTTCTCTTTCAGCTCTCCATCTCTGCGCTAACTAACGAGTATACTTCGATCGATTCAACATGGAGGCTCTAGCGGCAATCGGTATTCTCTGCAACGTTATGCAGATAGTTACGTTCGGTAAAGATGCCCTCCATGTCTATCGCTATGTCCGTGACAACGGAACCCCGGATGCCAAGTTGGAGGCATACCTTGCTGGTGCCTCAACCAGCTACCAAGAGATGAACAATCAACTCTCCGGAACTGTTTCCCCAACAAATGACCAACAGGAGATAATCAAGCTTGGTCAAGAGGCTTACCAAAGTCTACAAAAGTTCCAGGTCTATTTTGAGGAGCTTATGGTAGATGAAACGTCGAGGAAGGGCTTCCGCGGAAAACTCAGGATTGCAAAGTCCAGCATCAGGACTTTGTTCCGTAACAAAGACCTAGAGGATCTAGTGGAGAATTTCCAACGATACGAACAGCATCTTCAAACCCGACTGATACGCCGGATATGCAATCAAACCGACGCGATGACCCTTCTAGCACAGGAGTCTTTCAAGAATCTCAATAATGCTCAGCAATGCGTGGTTCAGAAAATAGCCCAAGGGCATACAGACATTTCCCTGCTATTGTCGCAGTCAACCACCGACATGAAAAACTATATCAACGATCAACACAAAGAGACTCAAAACACTCTCGGGCAGTATCTTGCTGTTACGCAGCAAAAGGTTCAGTCACGAATTTCTGAGTCTGCCTTTGTCATTCAAGAGGACCTCGCGCGTCAAAACAAGTCTAAGGACGCGCTGGCAAGGCACGATCAACTCTTAGCGAGCCTCAGGTACCCTGAAATGAACGGCCGGAAAAATCAAGTTGTCGCGAGTTTCCCCAAGACATTCCAATGGATATTTACCGGTGAAGGACCTTGGGAGGATAACTTTTCGGATTACGACAGTCTGTCTTCGGACGATGAGACTGCTTTCAACAATGCTTCAGACGAGTATGATACTGCTTCGACCACAAGCTATGCGCCGGAGACAACAGTCTTCGCACGCTGGCTAGGCTCCGAGTCGCAGATATTTTGGATTAGTGGAAAGCCCGCGTCCGGGAAAAGTACACTTATGAAATTCATCGCCACGAATCCTGCTACAAAGGAAAATCTAGCGGATTGGAGACCCAACGCAAGGATTCTATGTCACTACTTTTGGAAAGCTGGCAGTGTTATGGAAAGGATTCTCAAGGGATTACTTCTATCTTTGACCCACCAGGTTATTTTAGATAATGTTGAGCTCTCACAGCGGATGTGGGAAGATATGCCTGAGGTCCGACATATGTGGTCCCATGCTGATTGGGATATGCAACAACTGGAGACAGCTTTGCTCTGGACACTAGAAACTGCGGCAGAGCCATTCCTACTCATCATCGATGGTCTCGACGAATGCGAAGATTTTGAAAGGCAACTTTCAACGCTTCCTCGGCGCCCAAATATACTTGACCACTTGAGTAACCTCAAGGACGTCAAGATGTGCGTATCCAGCCGAGAAGAGTACACGTTTATTAATTACTTTGTTGGTGTCGAGAGACTACAACTTCACGAGCTTACAAAATACGACATTCATGAATTTGCCAACGGTCGTCTTGCAGAACTTAATTTCGCCCAGAACGAAGACCGGGAGCAGCTTCTCGACTTGATTGTCCGGAAGGCTTCTGGTGTCTTTCTGTGGGTAACCCTTGTTCTCGATAGCATCGCTCGAGCCATTCGTATCGACAACAGCATTGAGAGTCTTACCGAGAGGGTCAACCACATGCCGAGAGACTTGATCGATTTGGTGCGAGAAATGTGGGAGCGATCAGGTGAAGACGGCGAAATGACCAGCTACCGAGCCACCGCTTCTCGGTATTTCAATATAGCACAGAAATTGAACAATGGCGCTGTGTTAATGGAACATACGTTGTTGTCGTTTGCCATTGCTGCAGACAAGAGGGGCCTGGAGTTCATACTGCATATTGTCTGTAGTAGGGACATTAACGAACTGAAAAGGATGTGTTCGAAAGCAGAGAACGAGCTTCGTATTGTCTGCCATGGGCTTCTTGAAGCGAAAAGCAGCTATTCGCCCTGCAACATATCTCCAGAAGGCCTTACCGTCTATGAGAACATGCCAGTATCGTTTACTCACCGATGCGTCATCGACTTCCTCCGCGATACTGAGACAGGCGCTGCTCTTCTCAGAGCATGTGGGTGGTGTAAGGACGAAGTGAGGGCCCGGATACTGGGAACAGCCATGTTACTGTCTCATTCAGCATTGCCAACCAAAACCCCTTTAATTGGTCTCATCGCAAACAATGTAGTTTATCATGACAACAGATATATTCTACGCACGGTCATTGATAACATGGTAGAACAAGTCATGCGTGAGCTGGCTCACTTTGATCCTGAACTACCTTTTCGAAAAATCCTCTTTGACATTTGTACAAAGCGGCATTTTGATGGAATTCCCTCTGACCGTATCACCTGGGCATGCTCTGGGCGATCTGTTTTTACTCAGGATCCTCTCAGGAATGAGTTTCTAGCCTCTGCCGCGAAAGCAGCCAGTACTTCTTTCTTGGAGACCCTCATCAGGACACTATCTACTGATGACTTCCTGAGTGCACTGCCTGCTATATTCCGTGGCCTGTCAAAGGAGTACTATCGACATGTGCTACAGTTCGAAGGCCCAGAAGAAGAGTTTCATTGTGCTAAGATAATCACTTTGACGGGGCAAATTCTTACACGTCTTCACAGCCTGAAGGACGAGAAAAATGAAACTTCACCCTTGAAAGCCTTGACTGGAGAAACACGAGAGGACTTACAACGTCTAGTGTGCTCCTGGTTCCTTGGCACATGGGTCGATATCAAGTATAGCCCATTAGAGGGAAAGCACAAGATATTAATACATGATATCCTGCATCTTATCACCATCTCTCTCCCTGCTATAAAAGATTGGAATGAATCTATCCTGCTTTTCTCGAGCATGGGGATAGATCAAGGGTTGACTAGGGGCTTGGCCAGTTTATTTCGTTGGGGCACAGGCCCTGGCTCCTTGATGGTTGTGAATCTGGCAACGGCCTTCCAGTTAGTTCTTCACTACACCCAACGTTACACTACGAACTCTCTTCTGGATGACAACCTACAACTCCCCTGCCTTCCTGAAGGCATAAACCCAACGCTACGACTCGTTGTTGGCGTGGAGATGGGACCTAGAAATGTCCATAATTGGACAGAGTACGAGGACCAAAATGTGGATGAAGTCTCGGAAGTGCTTCTGCGCTCATTACTCTCTGGAAGTCCTATTACGCAGAAAACGGGTACTTTCGAAGAGGAAAAGGGACGGAGGGTAGCCAGCAACAGGGCAGAGTTATTTCGTTATCTTTTGATCAAACTCAGTGATACCCCAGGGCTACCAATGCATCCATGGTCAGATTGGCGTATCGGAGATGCATCCGAAAGAGAGGAAACTGGAAGTCTGGACGAGGTCGAGGAGAGATCACCACAGCCGTTCATACAATTACTACACGAGATATGGGACTCGTAAAGATCGTTTTTATTTCCCATTAGCATACCTAAAGTCAATAAGACAGCCTGATGAGTTCCGTTGCTCGTATCCGAGCATGTTTCGTTTCCGTGGAACGCGGATGCCGAGGATATTTGCCGTTGCCCCACCTCCTCGCCGATCTGCTGTGCTCCGAGTGGTCCGGAACAGCAACATCATGAAGGTCAGGATATAACGCGCCGCTAATTCCATCATGTTTTAATTGCCATCGTATCAGACACATCCACTTACACAATGGGATCCGAAAAAGTCCAAGTTGTTATCTGCGGCGGTGGCTCAGCCGGCCTCACAGCAGCCGTTCTTCTAGCCCGTTTTGGCATTTCTTTCAAGATTCTCGAAAAACGATCTGGTCCACTCGAGATCGGTCAAGCAGACGGTGTTCAATGTCGTACCGTCGAGATATTTGAGAATCTGGGTATCTCTGCTCGGTTGTTGGAAGAAGCATATCATGTGAGAGAAGTAGCCTTTTGGTCACCGAGCGACACAGACGGTACATTGACGAGGAAGGATCTCGCTTACGACACTGAAGAGGGGTTGAGTCATCAGCCGCACGTCATCCTTAACCAGGCAAGAATCAACGACTTAATGCTGAAAGAGATCATTCGATTGAGAGGAGATGGAACAAGTGGAGTTTTGTACAACTCGCAAGTCGAGAGTGTAAATGTTGTGGATGATGGGGACGAGTATCCTGTTGAAGTTGTCGCTTGCCATGGCGGGGAAACACATCGCTACCGAGCAAAATACGCTATAGTAAGTCATCACAACCCCAGACGTCATTTAGACTACTAACCAGTGAACAGGGCTGCGATGGTGCTCATAGCATAGTCCGCAAATCCCTAGGCTTCAAAATGGTCGGCGACTCAACTGACTCAGTCTGGGGAGTCATGGACGTCTACCCAATCACCAACTTTCCCGATATTCGCAAAAAGGCCATGCTCATTAGCAAAAATGACGGAAACCTCATGATCATCCCTCGAGAAGGTGATGGGCTCGTTCGATTCTACATCGAACTGCCTGGGACGACAGCGAGAGACGTTACAGAGCAGAGTCTCATCGACAAGGTCAAGAGAATATTCGCACCTTACGACGTCGACGTCGCCCATACGGCGTGGTGGTCAGCATATGTAATTGGTCAACGTCTCGCTGATCATTTCACCAAGGACTACCGGATCTTCCTGACAGGAGATGCGTGCCATACACACTCGCCCAAGGCTGGCCAGGGAATGAATGTCAGTTTGCAAGATGGCTTTAACATCGGGTGGAAAATGGCCCATATCCTTACTGGTCGAGCACCGCCTTCGGTACTAGAGACATACGTTCTCGAGAGACAGCAAACGGCAGAGAAGCTCATTGAATTCGATCGCTCATTCAGTAAACTGTTCTCCTCCGACTACCGAAACCAGAATGGGATCACCGCCCAGGGCTTCCGAGACAAGTTCGTTGAAGCTGGACGTTACACGGCCGGTATGGCCACCAGGTACGAGCCTTCAATCCTCACATACATAGACGATAGTGATGAGAGCATTGCATCGGGCTTGACGGTAGGTATGAGGTTCCCAAGTGCACCGCTAGTGAGACTTTCCGACGCGAAGCCCTTGCATCTGAACAGTGTTCTCACTGCGGATGGGCGATGGCATATCTTGACCTTTTGCTCTGGAGATGGGACAAAGACTGTATTACCTCAGGTGAGCATAAATTCACGGACTCGACAAACATGTGACTAATTTGCCAAGGTCGCCTTAGAACTCGGGAGCCTCATTAAGATGTTCTCCCCGTCTAGAGAAACTATGGACAAGATCTTCAACAATACCTTGGTCGTCAAAGCAGATCGTAAGACTGTAGAGATTGATCAGCTACCAGAAGTCTTCTTTTGCCAAATCGGGCCCGTTCTCCCTACGGAGTAAGTCGACGTCCCTTGTTACTACATAATTTGCTAACGAAATTAGATGTCCATAGAGTCTTTGTGGACGACACAAGCCCGTACATGCTGGGTTGTGGAGAGGCCTTTTCTAAATATGGTGTTGACCCAGGCCAAGGTGCTATTATCGTCGTCAGACCTGACTTATGTGAGTTCAGATCTATCTGCCTGCAGTTTATCACTATCATGCTGACAGTAATACAGATGTCTCTCGTGTTCTCACCTTACAAAATGCAAACGAGCTCTCCTCATTTTTCCAAGGGTGCCTCAACAGCGCGGAATAGCTCAAGCGGACAGCCAAGAGATCGTGTGCTGAGACATTGGGGGGGCCTAAGACACAAATAATCACATCGTTTATGCTAATACATACTGAACCATGTCATCATCATAACTGTCATAATCGACTAGGAATTACAAGTTCTATCCATGACATCTCGTGTACTCTTACAGTAAATTGAAAACAATCTGCCCTCATCCAAAAACCTCAATCATGAAGTGGTACTCCAACTTGCTTCCATCTTGCCACCCTCGCAGCGTAAGCTCCCGACACTTATCCGCCAGAATCTCACCCACAACAGGGGCGCCACAGTAAAACACGCCAACCTTGAGCTCTTCGTCCTCTTCATAATTCTCGTCTTCTTTATCCCTTGTCCTTGTCCTCTTATCGGCTCGAAACTTGAGCATCTCCTCATAATGCTCGTCCAGAATCAGATCAAAGTCGGGTCGGCCAAAGTGTGTCGGATTGAGAAGACCAGTAAGCGGCGAGGCAGGATGCTCATCTGTGCGGTGCATCTCCAATAGCCATCGGTATATGTGAGTTGAGATCTTCTTCTGCTTGGCTGTTACATGTGTGTTGATGCGGATATCAAGATGAGGTTTATCTTCATGCTCGCGGTGCCAGTCTTGGCTCATGGATACATCGTTCAGTAGGTCAGAGAGCCATAGAAGGTAGTTTCGTTCACGGACTATCCAGTGAAAATCCACTCGTCGGTAGTCTTCTGCAAAAGTGCCTGATTCGTCGGCCTGAGGCTGTTTCTCTTTATTGATGAGATCGGGGCCGACACTTCCTTGTCGAGTCGGTGTTTCGGGGACGTTGTCGCTGTTGGTTACTTCCTCGCTGCTGCTTGAGTCTGATCTGCGAGCAGCTGGTGAAACAGCAGTTGTTTCCGAGTCGTGGCGGGGATGATCGACTTCGTGATTTGGACCGCCATGGTCGAGATCGTCATTGTACTGCAAGTCGGCAAGAATACCAGAGAAGGGTGTGACACCGATACCAGCTCCGATGATGATGGAGTGGTTGAAGTCGTAGAAGCGTTGAGCGGGTGCACCAAAGGGACCATTAATACCAATTTCGATATCTGACTCTCCAGAATCGCCTCCAAGCTCGCGGAGTTTGGCGGTCCAGTTTCCATCAGTCTTAATATGCAACATCATCTTGTTTCCGCGGCAGAAGGATACGGTGAAGGGATGCCATTGGAAGAAGCTGATCTTGGGAACTTGCAAGAAGATGTACTGGCCAGCCTTGTACTTCCAGAGGCGTTCACTGGGGATGATTGCTGTAATCTCGACAGTCTCCTTGTCCAAAACCTTCATGGTCGCTTTGATGCGGTGGAATCCGAGGCCGACACGGACGGCACGTTCCACGAGGACCAGAAGTGTTGGGAAGGCGAGAAAGTAACCGAACATGGGCCATTGAAGCAAAGCCGCAGTACCATGAGCCATCATAAGACCAATAATTGGAAACATGAGTAAGTGTCCCAGTTGGAAGACTTCATAGTTCCATTTTCGAACTTGTGGGATACTGAGCAGGCAGAGGAGCCAAAATAGTCCAAGAGCGGTGATGCCAGTGAAGCCGGGCAGAGATCGAACATAGTCGACGTAAGGACGAGGGACCATATCAGGGCCAAGCGCCTCTGCAACCGCGTCCTCATTAGCGGGATCACTACCATGGACGAAAGAACCTGTCAAGTGCCCGATGGCATGCAGTGTCGCAAGCAGAATCGCAACGCAAGATATCCTGATATGGAACTCTTGTGATAGATCCCAATTGAAGAACCGTGAGATGTGGTACGACCGGCGCAGCCACGTAGAGAAATATCGCGACATGCTGAGAATCAGGAAGAAGAAGGTCGGGTACAAAGCTCCAGCACAGGTCTTGGCCATGACTACGCCCCAGCCAAAGGCAGCGCGATACCCGGGCGTCGTCTGATACTTGACCAGCTGCCATATTCCAAAGGCCAACTGCATACCGATGACAACGCCGAGGAATACAATCTCAGGCCCGTGAACAGCCCAGTACGAGCGAATTCGTCTCCAACCTGGCAACCTCTTGATATAGCTCTTTTCCTCCTCCTCTTCCTTCTTAGCCTGCTTTAAAGAGGGGATCTTCCACTCCTTGACCATCTTGGCGAATTCGTCCCTCGGGATTTTATCCACGTCTGAATCTCCCATCATCCTTCGCAGGAAGGCATGGCGAGTGCGGTCATCGTCGCTGTGGTCTTCGCTAATGACATTGTGGGCGCTCGGCTTGGGGACCAGATTTGCATGTTCCTGGTCAAGCTTTCGTTCGACTTCTTGGTAGTTTATGTGCCCATCGTTATCGTGGTCGAGATCGTCGAGGAATTCAGCGATCTCTTTATCGGTGAGATATTCGACGTTTTCGGAGGAACGGACAGGATGATCTGCAGCAACGGATTTGCGATGGCGATGGGCTGCAGCCATTGCAGAGCAGGGCAGATGAAGTTGTCAATTTTAGTGTAAGGAAACGACAATGAGATTGGTAGGAAAAGGAACTGCACTCTCTACAAGGGGGTAGCGGGAAATTTACATAGTCCCAACATCGTCCATCAAGGAAAATATGCCCAGAATTCGTAGTACGTCAGCATCTTTCGACGCCAAGAACACCAAGCGTTTTGAACAACTCAACACTAAACATAACCTTAAATCCCCGATGAGCCAAAGTTCTCTATCGACTCTGCAACAACTACGTAGCTTAGCAGAAGCCAAGGCCTTGCGTGCCCTGATTTTCGTGCTGGTGGATGACGGCGCCCAGCAAAGAGGCTTAATTACCGGCTATCTCTTGGACCAATAGGAAGAGCTGTAATCACGCCCAGAGTCTTGGGTTAAGTTCTGGGCAGGACTTGGCGAGACTTGGCTGGTTTTGGCTTATCGGTGGAACATGACTGGGTAAGATTGTTAGGGGGGATTATCGTCAAGACGCCATAGCGATGGAAAGTATCTTCCTTTTTCTAGGAGTAAGGTCAAGCAAGAGTCAAGAATTGAAGGCCCAGGGATCTGGATAGCTAATAAGGGAGGTTTGCATAACATCACAAAGTTGGCGTTGGTTTAGTGTATGACGTCGATGTGTGGAAGATAAGATAAGATAGATGATGTGATAAGATAAGATTGGATAAGATAAGACGTGATCGATTGATAAGCCTTATCAGTTTCCATCCATCGTACCTAGGGTAACTGGAGAGAATATTGGGATTTCTAGTTCTTCGACTCCAACCCGATACTGATTAGAACACGACTAACATCTGGTGATACTAAAAGAATTTGTGTCCAGTAGCTAAGCTTATCAATTATACTGAGAAGTCTATCAAAACCAGAGGATAAATGATATTATGTCAGCCTCATATCCCAATTGGTCTCTGTGCTGCACGTTCACCAGCGTCAGATCATCCTTCCAAATCCTTCTACTGCAATGACAAACAGGGATAATCATAGACCAATGGGCAAACGAACCATTCACACCCGTCTTACCAACCTTACTCGTATTGTCGCAAAGACGGAAATTCCGGTCCAAGTCACCAGCTATTCGAGCTCAAACTGATCCAGGTGATGACAAACCATATGCAATGCCACCCGGCTAATAAGTTTATGAGGCAAGAAGCATGCACTTTGATTACTGCATGTTGCATGTATAAGACGTGCATGACCCCAATCTTCCCTTTTTCTCAAGTCATCCCCTCAACCCTCAACCAGCTCTTCTATCTGATCTTACAAAGCCGCCATCATGGTCTCCAACTTACAAACCAAAACTTTAATTACTACAGATTCGCGGAAGTATACTTACGATATTGTACCAGCGAAAAATAACAAACCAACGGTTCTTCTCATCCATGGCTACCCTGCTACTCGCCATGATTGGAAGTACCTGATCCAAGATCTCTCTGCAGCAGGTTACGGCGTCATCGCACCAGACTGTCTCGGATACGGAGACAGCGACAAACCACTAGATGTCGAAGCTTACAAACTCAAGAGGATCAGCAAGCACATGACAGAAATTATTGACAAAGAAGGACTTGACAAGGTCATCGGACTTGGCCACGATTGGGGAACCGGTATCCTCTCACGAGTAGCTGTCTGGCACCCTGATCGACTCGAGAAGATCGTGTTACTCTCGACTGCATATAACCAGCCCGGCAATTTGATGGACATTGATGCTATCAATGCGAACGGTCTCAAAGAATCTGGAAAGATGCCCTTTGGTTACTGGTACTTCTTTAACTCGCACGATGCACCAATCCTGGCCGCATCGCATGTAAGCACAGCTGCTCGGGAAGTAGACTCCTCGGAACTAACAGTCGATTTAGCTCGAGTCGTTCTTCCATCTCGTGTTCCCGACCGAGAATCTCAAGTGGATTGATAATCTTGGTGCTTTGGGTTCAGCTCGAACCTGGCTTAACAACAACACCACTACTCCGCTACCCAAGTACATGACCGAGGAAGATAAAGCAGTCTGGCTCAAAGAGTTTAGTAAGCCAAACGCAACGATAACATCGATGAACTATTACAAGGGCCTACTCCGCGGCATTAATGCAGAGGATGAGGATGGCTTGACCGACGAGGATCGGACTTTGCGAGTTCCTGTGCTTGCTCTGGGTGGTACGCAGGATGTGATTGCGACTCCTGAATTCCAGCATATGAGTACAGAGCCATTTGCTGCGGCTGGTTATACTCAGAAGATGGTGGATGCAGGTCATTGGATGATGTACGAGGACAGGGAGGGTGTGAAGAATGCGGTGCTTGAGTTTATTAAAGGTTAAGGAGAAGCTTGATCCTGTACAATATTCCTCATCATCCGTGTAAGACATATACGATGGAGATATTCACAGCGTAAAACGAATAAGCTTTGAATTGATAAATGAAGGGTAATGCTTTGATTGTCTGAATGTGAGTAGGTGAACCCTATTGACAAAATTTAGCAGGAATAAATTGCACAACTATTCCTTCCAGTTACTTCTTTAGATTGAGGGCACTTGAATCTTAGTTACTTAACTACAGTCTGTAACTACGGATGACGAATTGGGCTGCGTTTTGCTTAAGGATGCCTCTTATTGGATCCTGAAAAGGAAGCTAGCTGTAGGCACTTCTGTAGATTAAGAAGTTAAAATCCTTCAACAAGATTAAAGAAACCTTATAGATGAAACTCAGAGGGAAGACGCAAAGGAAGAAAATAGCTAGTAAGAAAACATATGCCTTAGCTGGGGCTTTATCTATACCTCGGATGACAGAGTCGGTAACAGGGTCTTGTTTCGCTCTATCTCTGATACCTTGAATGGAACCAGACAAGAGGCTCAAGTAGTATACTTGATACACGGCAATTGAATTATACACTACAGCCCTGTTAATTGCCGGCGGCTAACGCGGAAATACACAACACCCGGCATGGGTTCAACAAGCTAATCCAGGGGTCGATCCATAGGAATGTAACAAAGGCAAAAGGACGGTCAGGTTCCTGAGATGAACACAATCAACGACGATATTATCAAATGAAATCCCGAATTTGGTGTTCCAACAAACAACACGTTTTACTGCAGGGATACCGCTGCAGCCTTGACCTGTCAGCCCTGTCTGCTGTCAAGCCGTTATCCGTGATCAGAGGCAAGTTAACGGTATCCGGCTGTCTGGACAAAGTTACGTACGTAGTCCAATTTCCTTGACTGGATGAAGATCTCAATTTGTCCCGGCGTCGGCGATTTAGTGAATCCACAGTAGCGGAGCTATGAAGTCACTCTAAGACGCTAATTCTCGTATTTGATGATTGAGATCTCCATTTTTGACAAGCACGGTCAACTGTGATTCGCTAAACAAGGTTTCCCCTGTCCTAGCCTGTTTATGCGAGAACGCCGGCACTTGGCCTGGGGAATGGGATGAAACAGAAGAAATCTTTCCTTCACCTCCAGTTCACTCTGTTTATCGTCTCTTTGTCCCGGCCTTTCCACAGCCTGTCACTTCCAACGAAACCCCCCTGGCGGTTGGAGGTTGTTCTCCTCCTATCAAACACTCGCTATCCACTCCTTCTGTTCTTTTTCTCGTATTTATCTCTGTTTATGGTTGCTTGAAGCGCCAAGCTAAAGCACGATTCCTTCGTTTTAACAATGCTAGATCAAAGCGGTTTCGCAGGGCCATCGCCATGGCCTTTGCAGGACGACTTCCTAGGCGGCAAAGCCGCCAGCGGCACCGGCGACAGGAAGTCATGGCATCGTCTTGAGGATCTCCCATCTGACTTTGCGGCGCAGTACGCGAGACTCAGCCAGCCTTGGCTCCCCGGATTCTGGACGCGGTTCCCGTATCGCGGGCTTGGCATGTGGTTACTGTCTCTGATAGGAACCGTGGCGGCTGTTCTCATACTGAGATACAGTGATGGAGTACCTGTTGCGAATTGGGATGAGCATATACAACCGACCGTTTGGCTAGCGTTGACCTCGGCGTTGTCGGGAGCATTTCTTGCTTGTGCCTTTACAGAGGGCGCAGCTATCTCGTATTGGAGGACTGCTGGCAAACCAGTCACAGTAGGTATACGTGCTATTGTTGAAGGGCACTGCTAACTAGTTTTAGCTACAACAATTGCAAGCTGTGTATGGCTCGTCGACGGGCATAATCCAGGCTGCTATTAATCTGTTTACCTGGAAGTCAAAGACTCTGGGTATAGGTAAGATTGTTACCCTAATCACCTAATCTATTATTGCTCACACGACTGTAGCATCCATCTTGATGACACTGTCCGTCATGCGCGGTCCTCTTATGCAGCGAGCCTCCGCAACAGCAAACTTTTACGAAACACAAAAAGGAGCAATGAACTTCCATATTGCCCGCGAACTACCCATGGACTACGCATGCATCATGACAGGTCGCACTCATTCCACGTCTTTACTCACCAAAAACTTTAGCGATATCGCCCACAGCTACAGCCGTCGTAACGACATGATCGCTTTTGACACATCCTGCACCAACTGCACCACACACATCGAAGGATTCGGTTTCCAAGTGAATTGTTCCGAGTCGACTAGAGACTACAACGTAACCATCGGAAGTGATTTGAAGCAGGCTATGAATGGAGCGAGCTTCTTTCAGGTCAATGTCTCTGAATATAGCGATATGTCCGTGTATAAAATGCCTGATGGAGCCTTTTTGCAATTGGCGACACTTTACAAAGATGACAACAAGTGTTACGGGAAAACCAAGGTCCAAACTTGTGATCTCCACGCCGGTATCACCAAGTTTCCTGTGCGGATGGACGGAGACAAGGTTGAACTCTTAGGAAGCTGGAAGGATGATGAGTTCATCGAGCGAAAGTATGTCAACCCTCCAACATACCACTTTTGATATGTGGCTAACTGTGTATAAGATACATGATGCCTGCAGGACAGGTCCCAAGTGGCTCAGGTAATATTCTTGGTGGCTTCAGCACAATTGGCAGTGCTCTTTACAGCGCCACAGCCTACATGCGTTTCACCGGCGCGACAGGCTACGACGTCAGCTCGACTGGTTTACCAGCTACCCAATACCTCACCATGGCAGGGGCCGTACCTGGCTGTAACGATACGTGGTCGAATCCAATGAACGATATCATCGAACTCACTCGCAATCTTGGTTTCCGTGCCAGTCTACAGTACGCAAAGTACAACACGACCGATAAACAAAAAGTCGAATACGACAGCGGAACGACGACGCTGGTATACACCACAGACTATCACAAGATGTGGATAGCAGTCCTGGTGTCGCTCATCGGGATCTTCTCTGTGCTGCCCACGTTCTGGGGGTGGTGGGAGCTGGGACGAGATGTCAGTCTGAACCCGCTTGAGATTGCGAATGCTTTTGGAACTGTCGGCCAGGAGTCGCATATTATGAGAAACGTGGATCCGAACCAAAACGTTGGAGGGATCGTTAATGCGGTTAATGATGTTGGACCTGTGAGATATGGTGCTTGGGAGATGAGTGATGGTGTGACGAGGCTTGGATTTGCAGGAGCTGGTATGGTTAGGAATCCGACCAAGGGAGAGCGATTCAATTATTAGCGTCGAGACTGTAAAGCTAATCCTATTACCTAATAATTAGTATCTAGTCAATTCAATTCTATATGATAAACGATTTTATTGTTGTGAATTTATTGATCAAAAGGCCCCGTGTAAGCATTGGAGTCATAGTGCTTGAAAAGTGTAATTCAAGATGGAAACCTTATTATCAGGAATCTATTGATCATGTGATGGTGGGTAGAGACATAGACTTTGCCGTCGTACAGCTGATACAAAGCTTACTACTGTAGATGTAAAGTATAAGCAGCAATGTCACAGCAACATGAACCAAATCTCAAAAGATCACGGGTCACAGCCTTCAGAGAAAAGTTTGTTCGGAAATATAAATAGGCCCAAGCCAGCATGGTCTGTCTTTGGAATTACATCGACACAGAAGTCACCAAATTCATCAACAGTAGTACTTTTAAAAGGTCTTCAACAATCGGCTCGCTACACGCGCCCCCTCTCAAGATGTCTCCTTTCCAAGAAAATCCACCTTGCATCGAAACCAGAACTTTCCACCTTTTCCCAAAACTCCCGACCGAAATCCGCCATATGATATGGAACCAAGCCATGTCGTACGAACGCATCATCCGGATAGGGCTTTGCAACAACCTGCCTAGCAATAAACTCCGACCCGATATTCTTATAAAAGCGCCGAGATCGCAAAAAATGACACCCGGTCCAATACCAAATCCCTTTCTCGTTACTTGTTACGAGTCGCGAAAGGTAGCAACAGCCTTTTACCGCGTTCGGCTACCCTGCTGTTACCACACACCAGACGGCGAATGTCGCCGGGGAACATTGCGTATCTATCCTGAAGTGGACATAATACATATAGAGGCATCTCACAGCGATTTCTCCATCTCCATGGGCGATGTTGTGGAATTGTGTAGATTGGTTTACGTTAATGATGTTAACAAAACTGGTCTCCTCAATCTTGCCCTGCCAATGATCTGCCAATTCAGAAATGCTTTTGTTCCTAAGAAATTACTCAAGTCGGTCATCCTCCAATTATCACGCATCATCTTTGTTCAACAAACTTGTGTTCGACAATTTCTACCACGGGTCCGTTACTGCCTCCCGGTACGCGGCAGCACAACTACGTTCGAGCGTCTGCCTCAGGACCCTAGGGACATCCAGGGTGATCTGAGGTCTATCTACGTCGGTAATGATCAGCACCGTCGCGGTTACATCTCCTGGTGCCAATGTCTGAGAGATGAAGGGATTGACCCTGAAGAACTAGACGCGGAGTGGGGGTTTCTTCTCAGTTCTTCTATGACGGATCATAAGTTTCAAATGACGGATAGGAAAAGTGCTGCTCTTAGGTGGCTCGACTTAGAATTATGCGATCCGCGTCTAGGCAAGGCGGAAAAGATGCCGCCATCTGTGGTCGGTTTCTGGATGTTCCCACTGGACACTGTACTGTCGAAGAGCCAAGGAGGACAAAATTGGATAGACATGTCGGATAGTCCACCAGAGCTGTATGCAGCTCATTAGGGTTGAGAGATGAACTGAATGGGTGGGAACATGGAGATCAGTACTGCTGAAGGACTTTTATCACTATAATAGTAGTTTGTAGGTAAATTAAGAAAAGGCATCTAGTAACAACGAGGAATCCCGCGATTGTTATCAATATTATCGGTGCCAATAGCTGGTAAAGAGGAAATACACAATTGTTGATGTCCAAGTCTTCCTAGTCCCAAACCGAGAGAGTACTCAGTACCTATGTGGGGTGCTATTTACGGATAGACAGCCAGTATAGGCGACTTGGGTCTACAAGTCAGCTCTAAGCCGGAAGCATCCACTCTATGACGATCAACTCAGACTTGGCATCACAAACAACCTGCAAGAGGTTATACAACAATACCGTGCTTGCAGTCCAACGTTTCTCACAATGAATCCAAAGAATAATGCAAGCTCCGTGAGTGACACGGAATTTTGCTTCCTGCCCATCACGACAACAAAGCCCGGCAATCGTCGCGAGGCAGAGCTTCGCTTAGCAAATGCCAGATCTCATTTAGCAAAAATATCACACCGACGGAAGAAAAGCAGCGCGAAACAGAAAAGTGAGGGCTTTGATCGCTCTAACCAAATTAACGGCCAAATCCAACGCCGCCTTACTCCCATTCTACCCTGCGTCGTACCAGACAAAATCATTGACCAACACACTCGCATGCTACTGCACTATTGCATGCAGTCATTTTGGCCAGGCTTTGAGACCGGATCAGCGGCATTTCACATTCCCTCTTTCGCGCGCGACTACAACACTCTCATCTCACAAGGTCCAGGTCTGGTTCACGCCCTTTTATGGTCCGCCGTCGTAAGTTTGAGCTACAGACGAAATGCAAGGGTTACAGACAAGGCCAGTTTGGTACATTACAATAAAGCTTTAAAACACATATCCGAGGATATCGCACGACCTATAGAAGAGATATCAGAGAAAACCATGTATGCTATCCTGAGCATCAGCGGCCCAGAGGTATCACCTGATGACGGAGAGGGCATCGTCACGAAAGCGTTTGATCCACCCTTGGCAGAACTTTCGTGGTTACATGTTTATGGCAGGAGGCTTCACATCGACGCACATGCAAGAGGTTTAATAAGGATCGTTGATCTTAAAGGTGGGATCCATAATCTCAAGTCTTTGGACTTTCAGGCCTCGTTCAATTATATGGATCTTACACGGGCGTCGCAGAGATTGATCAGGCCGCGTCTCCCTGTTTCTAGATTATATGGCCCGGTTAAGGAGACACATGACAGAAGGAAGCTCTTTGGCTACGTTAAGGACTTTGTTCCCGGGTTCTATGTCGAAGAGACGACGGACAACCTTGGTAGGTTGAGTGTGCTTGGACTATCGGCGGATCTGGAAGAAGTTATCTACGATTTGAGAGTATGGGTTAAGGTTATCGAGGCTTACCACTTTGGACTTTTAACAAGCCCTGATTCTTCACTTCTCACTGCACACAGAGACCTGATTCAACAACGCTTACTTGCTACTCTCCCCGAAGAGGCCGACATCCTCGATATAGCCGTTTCCGAAGAGGATAGCAATGCTCAAAGCCAGGACGCTGAATGGATTGACCAACTTATCCAAACAGCTTTGCTGATATTTTCGCTTGGCGTTACTTTTCCCATCCCCTATGCCCCGCCTTACCATCGTCTCTCAAAGCGACTCAAGGCTCGACTCGAACTACGCATGGAGGAGGCCTTTGAACTCCAACTTTTCGATTTATTGACGTGGCTCGGTATGCTGGGCGTACTCTGCTCAGAACAAGTTGGGAATGATCTCAGGTCCTGGTTCATTTCTTTCTTGAGCACCGTGGAAACAGAGCGCATGGGCGGTGAAGTTACAAGAGATTGGTCTGTCGTGGTTCAACAGTCTCTGGAACCTTTTCTTTGGTCGAACGTGTCTTGCGATGCAGCGGCAAAAGCAGCATGGGAAGAAGTGCAAGAAAGATCGAGAGGTTGGGAAAGGACGGCTTGGTCGGGAATACTAGGTACTATTTGTGGATAGTTAGGTAACGAACTAATACCTAAATCATCTTGGTAGTGGTTGATATGTTCCAAGTTAAAGACTGGCTGAGATCTTAATGCGCAGACAGCTCCACCAGGATCAGGAGATAGCGGTACAACCTCGATGTCATCCACTACAAGTAGAGACAACGCTAGCCCAATTGAAGGTATTGCACTAGAACAACCACTCTTTTGCATGCACTAAGCCCTACTAAGTATGTGCACTAAACCCTCGGTCTAGTGTTACTATCTCCAGCCATGCTGGCGGTGGGTTGGCCTTAAAGTTTCAAAGTACAAAAATAAACAGCTTAATTAAACCCATCAGATGGCGGAAGCTGACAGGCTAATTTTGTCTATCACACTTGACGACCCGTTCGTCTCTACACGGATAAGTCCGTTCCTATCACCGATTGACTGAAGTGTCTTAACGCCAGACAGGCAAACATAGCTAAGGTCTCCCATCAAAACCGGGACATTCCAGAAATATTCAAGGTAAATGGTCACAGATATAAACTCAAACCATTCCTCGCATTGTTCCACGTCATTTCCAACTCACCTTCAAACTCTACTTCTATTCAACTACACAGCACCATGTCTCTTAAAGGAAAAGTCGTTCTTGTCACAGGCAGCACCAAGGGCATCGGCAAAGCCGTTATCGAGCGTGTTGCTGCCGATGGTGCAAGCGTCGTCATCAACTACTCCAACGATGGTGCGCCAGCAGATGAGATGGTGAATAAAATCGGATCTGATAGAGCGCTGGCCGTGAAAGGCGACATGTCCAGCATCACCGAGATTGAAAAGCTTATCCAAGCTACAGTGGACAAGTTTGGCAAGATCGACTGCGTCATGGCCAACGCTGCTTGTGCACCCATGAACGATCTTGAGAGCACAACGGAAGAAGCTTTCGACAAAACTTTTACGCTCAATGTTAAAGGGCCCTATTTCCTGGTTCAAGTGAGTTTCAGTATCCAATAAAGACTGATTCGGAGACTGACAAACTCTCAGAAAGCTGTTCCTCACATGCCACGCGATGGGCGCGTTATCCTCGTGTCAACTGGCATCCTGCACAACTCTGGCGTTTTACCTCGCTATCTTCTCTACGCAGCCTCAAAGGGACCGATCGAGCAAATGACTCGGGTGCTGGCCAAGGATCTCGGACCGAAAGGTATTACTGTTAATTGCATTGCTCCTGGTCCTACCGCGACGGAAATGTTCTTCCAGGGCAAGTCCCAAGAGATGATTGACATGATCGCTGGATTGAGTCCTCTCAACAGGTTGGGAACACCGCAAGAGATCGCCGAGGTGGCTGCCTTTCTGGCGGGACCGGCAAGCTCATGGGTATCTGGTCAAGTCATTGGGGCTAATGGCGGATCTTTTGTTTGAAGGATAAAAATGTTGAGAAGCAAAAATAGATAGACGCTTAAAGCCTATTGAGACCTATATCCTAACACGAAACACATATATCATCGCAAACCACCAATGATGAATGAATCGCAATACTACTTTCCGTACTGACGCAAACTGATGCAAACTGATGCAATTTGATGCAATTTGATGCAATTTGATGCAGATGACAAAAGGAGTTAAAGAGCAAACAAATGAACAAATAAATGCAAACTCAAACTCAAACTCAAACTCAAACTCAAACTCAAACCAACCTACTCAAGCAAAGCTCAGGAACACATTTACCCATGATATTCTCAAGCTCCACACCTTCCAAAACATCCTTTGCCGTCTTCAGAACTCCCTCATCGTTGACCAACGATCCAACGCACTCAATGGGATACAGCCAAAATCCCATCGCTGGCTGAACCCACTCTCCATGTTCCAGTCCCTCACTCACAGCACGAGCTTTAAAGTTCTTCCGTTGTCCCTGCACCCAAGAGACAGCCTGGTCTCGCGTAGCTATGTTTCTGCCACTGGTCTCGTAGCTCAGCATAAAACGATAGTTGACTCTGTGCTCGTGGACAGCTTCAAGCGATTCGAGGAGGCGGAACCAGCCGAGGGCTATGTGTATGGGGTTTTTGAAAGAGAAGTAAGGGCGGCTGTGGTCATTACCTAACTTTCTTGGGTCCGCGGGTAGGCTATCGAAGCTTGGTATACACGTGGAAATGGGGCCGGTACAGTCAGGCTCCCATCCCGTTCGTGTCTGGGGTTCTCTATTGTTGTCGTTTGTAGCATTGTGATTTCCGTCGCTAGCCCTTCGCGTCGAGAGGACATATGCGAGGGTGCGTAGAGGGCGTGGAGGGGCCCTTGGTTTCTCCTGTATATGAGCGAAAGATACATTTTGTAACCTCAAAAGCACGCCTCTTAGAATATCCCTTTCTTGGTCGTCCATATCCATGACCTTGTGGACGTTGGGTTGCCATGGGAGTGTGAGATTGATAAGACCAATGTATCGTGGATCGAGCTGCCAAAGAGTGAAGGCAAAGTCGGATAAATACTGCGTGACCCCAACTTGGATGTTATCGAACTCTGGCCGAAAGTGAAATGTCCCATCCTGCATCCTGCTTCCCCATTTATAAGTGCAAGGGATCTTGACACGGTAGAAGCACTCAGCGACATGGCGTGATTCGCTACAGACGTGAAAGAGTTTGCTGAGGGCATAACGCTCTTCCACGAGGACTCGGTAAGGCTTCTCGTGCGTGGTATGTAGGTCTGATTTCGTGTCGGTCTTTGATGATTTATTGCCCTTGGCTTTTGTGGCCTTCTTGCGCTGATGCTTATTGCGCGTGGACGTCTCCCTCTTCTCTAGGGAGACACGCAGGATTCGTTGGTTGGCGAGAGCTTCTTCCCAAATCTTTGCGCGAATATCGTATGGTAATTCGCTAAATCGGGGAAACTGGCGTCCCTTGGCTTCGGGGTTCATGAGGTCGATATTGGTTCGGGCTGGACCATCGCGGGCGGCATTTTTCTCGCTCACCTTGGGTTGAGTGTGCTCGCTTTGAGCCTTGTTGGAACGATTTGACTTTTTACGAGCCATTTTGTTGATAAGTGGTTTGGCTGAATGATAAGATGCTGGTGTGGATGAATTGACAAAAGGTTTATTGATGAAAGAAGATCAATTTCTGGTTCAGATGCAGAGGGATGCTGGTCTTTTGTACAAAGAGAATAAAAGTTTATTAATAATCGAGCGCCTTCGTATTCGAAGACACGTTACTAAAAGTTTAATGAATGAAAAATAATTCAAGTTTACGCAATATGCTCATCGTGCTTCTTGTTCACGAAGCTCTTTTGATTGCGAAGACTTTCTCGAGTAGATTAATCTCACTCTTCAGGGTATCAGATGAAATGGCTGCTCGCGGTATTGATGATGAAATCGGTGAGCCACTTTATGCTTTTAAGAATACAGGCTTGATCTATTGCTTTCTCATGCCCTGATTTTGAGTAGATAGTACAGGTGTTGCTGCCTAGTTGCCAGCCCAGCAACGATGAACTATAATCGGCACACAACCAAGGAACAGAAGAAGCATCAAGCTGTTCCCACAAGCCCGAACTCAATTCAAGTTAAAAAAGCTTTAGGAAAGAATAAACTAGGACAGAAAAAAAGAAGAATGCGGGAACCCGAAACTTGGAAGCATCCAGTCGATGTGTCCTTGGCAAAAGAGCGCACCGAGACCTTTTGTATATTTTGTATGTCACAGCCCGGGGTGCAGTCGCTTTGGACCTCATTTGGATCAGGCACAGGTGTGTCATGGTCAGCCACAACTCACCGTGTCGCATTGGTAACTGCTAAACTAGATAAATGCCATGAATTAGGCCGGTAGTTTTATAATCCACAACTAAAGCAGGATCATTTATCGGTTTATTTATTTTAGCTTTGAACCGAGGCCCAAGCATTCACATTATACCCTGAAAGTCTTAACTAGAAGATCCGTAATCAAAAACTCAACAAATCATATTATCGCTATCGCTATATTTAACTATTCCACCAAGCTTTCATACCAAAAAGCAGCTAAAGCAGCATCATGGTGATGTTTGTGTCACAAAGTCTCTGGAGCTACTGTTTTTTCCACCTTTTCAAGTCGTTCGAGTCGTTCACGGTCCCAAAACATGTTGGCACTTCGCAAGGCTGGTCCAGAGTTTGGCGTCAAGACTGGCCTTGTGTAAGGCCATGGCGTCCAGGTGTTTCGTCCATGCGTACCCTGACCGGCCATGTGGACCCCAGAAACAGTAATTGCCGGATGGCGGGAGTCCTCGAGCTTGTAGAACTCCTCCAGTAGGAATTCATGCCTCCTGTATGAGTCCATGGCGTGTACCTTTGCGAATAGTCGAGTGCCATTGCACAGAAGATAGTGCAAAAATCTGAAGATCTCAATGGATTCGAGTAGGCAAAGTAATTGACCTTTTCTTCCGAACCCCGGATGGGAGTGTGCCTCATAGAGGCTAAAGAGCTTAAAGAGTAAGCTAGTAGGAAGGTTAGAGGAGTTAATAAAAGTAAAGATATTATTTTTTAAAGCAATCGATTAGGATTTATATAAAATCTTATATAAAGCCTAGTTTATATAGCTAGAGGAGCAGTTAGCGATTATTAAT